>JADWOT020001562.1:0-122150 GCA_036345935.2 Taenia hydatigena | reverse complement strand
TGGATGGATGGATGGATGGATGGATGGATGGATGGATGGATGGATGGATGGATGGATGGATGGATGGATGGATGGATGGATGGATGGATGGATGGATGGGAGAGAAGATGCATTCGGGGTAGATGAGTGCCCAGAAGAATGAGTAGAATGAGCAGAACTAAGACGTGTCATGCCAGGTCGCTTCCTGCAAGCCTGCTCTAGACTTCATCAAGTGAACATCTCTTGCATTCCTTCGATCGTTTTGCACACATCCAACACTGTTTGCTACAAATCCAGCCATTGTGATCCATCTATTCAAGGCCAACTGGATTTCTACTGGCACCAATCCAACAGACTCATTGGAGACGCCCACCTTCTCGTCAAGACAGCAAATTGTCCTACCGACATCATCTTGGATGCACACAACTCTGCATTAATGCATCACTGTCTTGTTAGATTCAAGGAAATCCAGGCAGAGTATAATGGAACATTGTAGCGCAAATAATGACATCTCACTTGCAAACAACGCATCGGCTTGACTAAAGGTGGTGGGATAGCCATCCAAGACGAATCCTTGATTGCAACACGGTTTTGAGAGCAGCTTTTGCCGAAGGTACCTACAAATGCATTGCGTATTATCAACAAAGAGCTTCCAAAGCTCTGGAAACCTTTCGCTACCCAACTTTCTCCATCTCAACAAAATGGACTAACTCGGCCTGGAGCTTTTTCGAGAAGGAAAAAATTAGCAAACCTACTTAGTTACAATGTGATCTTTGGCATGAAAGTCATCAATCATTCCATCCACGAATTCGCTCAACTCCTGTTCAGCTTTTTTAGCCATCTCCCCCAACTCTCGCTCATTGGCCCACTTGAGAGGGGGATAGAAGGGGTACCGACGTTGCACCTCCTCTGGTAAGGAGTCTATCAGGGCTACTTCTGATGAAATGGAGGTATCTAGGAGAAACCAAAAGAATTTACGCAGCATGGTTAGCCAGCGTTTGGGTCAAACAATGCTTGCGTGGAGTTCTATCGCCTGCCTTTCTATCCATTCAACGTGACCTTGACCTACCTTCTTGTGGCACTTCCGATGCTTCTGTGGCAGAGGCAGTTAGAGGTAAGGAGCGTGAATGAGTGGGTTCCACAACGTCAGTAGGAATGACTCCATCACTGGGCGGAATGGTTGCTATGCTCAATTGATCGTCGGGGACGTCTTGTGAAGTCGCTGTAGCGAGTAGAAGAGGTTGTGGTTGTGGTGGTGGTGGTGGTGGTGGTGGTGATAGTCGAGACTTCTTCTCCTCCTCCTCTTCCTCAGTCTTCGAGCGTTTCACCTTCTTTTCCAACTCCTCTGTATGTCTCAGCTGATGAAGCGCTTTTATTGGAGTTCTCTAAGATGTGCCAGTGAACAAGACCTTCTAAATTTATCCCTAACCCTTCTGTGCATTGGAAAAGGGGACAATTACAGGTTTGTGTGCCTAATTACGGCTTTGGGGATGACTTAAGTCCTGGTAATGACAACGGCAGGCCAATCGGTTCCAAAACGACAACCTGGCCATTTGTCAGACCTCTGAGGTGACTACTAATGGAGGAGGGGAGAAGGGAAGGAATAAAACCCCATTGAAGTGGAACAATAGGACCTGTTGACACCGCCGATTTCACTAATCTGTGTTTCAAGAAGGCAGCTACAACCCAGAGATGGCAAGATGGCATGGAAGTAAAAAGACGACTTTTTTCCTAGCAAGAGTAGGATATTAGGTCACCTACCAGACGAATGTATGCCTCGTAGAGAACCGGAGTGACGTGGATGTAGTGCAGACCATAGTGTCTAGCCAAAGCAATTGCATATGTCGTCTTGCCAACAAACGGTGGTCCCAGAATGCATATTCGAAGAGGCTGGAGGGAAGGAAGAAGAGGGGGCGGAGGAGGCAAAGAAAAGCGTCCTTGAACAGTGAAACGAGCAGTGCTTCTACTCTCATTCCAACATCCTGTGCCCAATCATGATGACTATCCCAACCCTGAAAAAGTGAGATCGTCGATGGAGTGTTTGAGACTAATTCTTGTTCTTGTATCTCACACTACTGCCTCTCGGTTGCCAACATCAAGAAACGCTGATGGCAATCGAGAGTGGAATGCGGACGATCTCATCGCATTGTCAATGATGGTACGAGGTGGATCATGCGTACCTTGAAGTCCTTGGCTTTCACATACTCCTGAGCCAGCTTCTCGACGTTGTCAATCACTCCACCCTCACATCTCCATGAAATTGCCAGCTCCTCGTCCAAAGTCGGCGTGTTAATGATCATGTCCATCATCAATTGGTCGATGTGCACCCGCTTTGAAGAAAAAAACACAAAATTACTAAGAAGACCAAAGGTTTTTTTTTCTTGTGTGTTGAAAGTTGAAAGACCCTTGCTGCCTTTGTAGAGAGAGGAGACTTACAGGAGTCTGAGTGATACGGATGAGTTCGTTGTCGCTCAAGTGTCTGATTTCACCTGTGCCGAGCACCTTGGAAATGGCCTGAAGATAAACAAAAAGGCGGCAAGTAGATGGAATGTTATCTTTATGTGCGAAGTTTGAGGAGTGGAAGAGGGATTGTCATTGCAAAATACATCTCCGCTGCCTGTCGCGGCACGAATGGACGCATCGAAGTGTCGTGATGAGACTTTCGTGTCAACTCAAATCATTTTATCACTTCAGTAAAGAAGCTTTTTTGATGCTGAATAATTCGTTAAATCCACCTGCTCATCTTTTGTCCACCTCGAATCCATTCGTTCATCGGTCCAGCTCGTATCTGCCTATCTATCCTTCCACCCAATCAGTGTTCACTAATTCCTCATGCTTTCATTCATCTAATACTCCCACATCCATCCATTCGTCTACTCCAAATCCATTCATTCATCCATCTGGCTTTCCATCCTTCTAGTATCCACTTATCCATCCACTCATTTTCCATCCAACAATTCCATATCCATCCATTCACGCTGTATCCACCCATCCATCCACTCTGTTCGACATTCACTTACTCATCCATTCCTTCACCTATAAATCTCGCATCCACCCCATGTCCACCAATCCATCCATCTACCGCGCATCCATACATGCTGTATCCGTCTAGTCGTCTGTTCTGCATCATTCCATGCAATCCATTTTGACCACATCCATTTGTTTCAAACCAGGCCACACATTTCCCAATCCCGAGGACTGGCAGTTTCAAGAATCTCGCAATGCACAAGGATGGTTAAAAAATGAGCAGAAGATCTGGTTCAGCGTTGCTGATGATCACTTACGGTGATGATTTCGCCCAACGTCGACTCACTGCGATCCTTAGCAACGATGTAACGCGAGCTGGGTGATTCCTCGAACACCGCTTGAACAATTCTAAAGAGATCAAATCGTTGATTAACCTTTGAGACATTCCATGTTTGTTCTAAAATGACCTAAAAGGTCTTTTCTAACTTGACGACACAAACAGTGGAAAACGTATAGCGTTTGCCCTTTTTGTTTTTAGTTGAGGGAGAAGACAATTAGATGGATTACGTGACTCCTTCGTTCTGGTACATCGGTTGGTGTGGCGAGAAAATGGGCGAAATTGAAATTTCTATTGTGCATCACACACGGAGGAAAGAGGCGTGAATTACCTATCCAACAGTCCACAAAGGTAAAAAATAAAATTTTCTACTGTGCGGAGGCGCCTGGTACTAATAACAACTGGAAATACCACACCAGGCGGAAATAACGAGGCAGCTACTAGACTATTTTCGGAAACGAAAGGATTTATAGCAGCAGAACACTCGGCGAGTCCAATTTCAAGTGCTGTGAGGGTGCCTAAGCAGTGGATAGAGGAGCATCGACACAAACATCAACTCAAGCTCGCATTTGGGTGTACAGTAGGCAATGGAGGCACCCACATCTGTCTGAAGCGAATCCACTCAAGCCGCTATACGGTGTGCTACGTGGAAATCGGGCTCCATCAACCTCGTGGACGTCTAGCTCACTCGATGCCTAGGATCACTTCCATCCTACTCAAAGGTGTAATAGCAAAGCTGCTAATTTGTAGGACACTATTTGGTTGATAACTTTATCAGCCTTCTTAAAATATTAGGTAGGTTGGCGTTTTGCAGGTGGATTTTACGACTCCCTGATCCACTGAATGCTGCCTTCTTTGTGACAGAAACGCACTTCGACAGATCTTTTACGTGAATAGTTGGAATTATGTTTTCACCGTTTCCGTAGACCTCTAGTTCACGGCTATTCATCCAGGCTTTCTGAAACAAAAACATAACCCCTTTAATACCGATTCCAGTCCGAAGAAATATAGATGTAACCCAAAAGAGGTACCAAAAAAAAACTATCTCTGTGAATACGGAGAAATAAAATTATGACATAGATTATTGTCGTATTGGCACGCTAGATAACAACGTCACACATTTGTGACACAAGTATAATGAAGTCGGTTTGAAATGAAAAGAAGTGGAAACCATCACTAGCAATAATAAAGTGATACAGAGTCTGGGCTAGGATGATAAGTTCCCCTCGGGAGCTTAGGAAAGAACATGCCAACAACTGGCCCTTCGTTCCATTGGCACACACGTTTTATAAAGCTTTGTAATTAACCAATAGCCAAAGGGCATTTCAGTGCTTTGTGTGTGATTGGTCAACAATGGCAGATGCGTTGTCCAATCAAAATTAAGTCATAATTTTTTTCGCACGTACAAGGAAAAAGGGCTCAAATATGTTCTCGCGACCACCGTAGGGGATTCCACAACCAACAACGTAGGTAACAAGTCGTTTTCGATGCTAAAAAGTGATAAGTGCTTCATACATTGTATATGGTGTGTTAAAAAATTCCTATTCTATTCCGCCCTGATTAGGTTCATATATCCGATCAAGTCCAGCAACTTGAAAGCTGACAGGTGACGTTCTCTAATAAAAAGAAATCAACACACAACACGAGTCTCTTAATTACCAACCTAATCAAAGTAATGCAGCTGGAAAAGCGTTAATAATCTCGATTAGATTTGATGACTAAATTGTGCAAGAGAGCTCCTGTATCTTTTAAATGAATTTCAAATCTACGTATATATCACGACGAAAGAGTATTAAGGACTCATTTTAAGGTTTCACTGCAAATTTCTTATCGATTTGTAGTTAATCCGAAGATTTAGCATGTGACTAAACTGCCTACCTTCTTTCCAAGATTGAAAATCGTCTTCTCCGCTGCAAAATGACGTCTGTAAAGTGGATGCGGTTTTCGCTTTGAGTGATTTTCCTCATCGTATAATGGGTGGTCACCCTCCTACAACCAAATGTTGCATGCGAAAAGGAAGGGTAGACTTATCAAATCGATGAGTAAATCAACAACTAGTCCAGGCTGATCAGTTAGATTTAAAATGTTTGCTCCAAATTCAAACTTGAAGGAGTCCAATGAACAGGATTTTTGCAACCAAATGCTTTGACTTATTGTGATAACAATTAAAGTAAAGATAGTAAAAATAGACGTTATTTAGGCAAGCAATTTACCGGGGCATCTGTTTTTGAGCGAAGCCAGCTTAGCAGGTGGGTGACTAGAATAAAAACCTTCTTTTTTCCAATGCGTTGGTAATCATTGGCCAGCGATTTGGCTACCCAAAGTGCCTCCTCGGCCTGACCCACATCGCTTGTAATGTCGTAGATTACACAGTCGCATTCAAAGATGTGCTCGTAGAAGTCGCGCCGATTTTCATACTTTGATGCATAATAAGCAGTATGCGCGTCTACTTATATGTAATTAAGTAGCAATGGGTAGGTGAGGTAATACTTTCTCTTTCATCTCACCTTATTCGTTTCTGCGTTTAGACTAACTGCACAGTGGAATCAATACCATAAGACACGGCCTTGAAATCGTTCAGCTAAACTCCTCTGTACTTTAAAATATAGATTTCCGAAATCGATTTAGTTTGCACTAAATGCTAATGATAAATATTTTTCATGGTTGCATAAATCTTTTATAAATGCCAACTGAATTAAAAAACACGTGGAATATAAGTCCATTCACAAGCATTCAGTAAACAAGCAGACACAGTTTGTATGCTATCCGACAAAGCTTCGATGATGGAATTATATGTCATGACGCTTTCCTATTGTCAATAAAAAAATCACACGATACAATTTATAATGCTTTCCTGTTTAAAATCATGCTTCAACTTTAGCTAGCAATTGATAAACTAGAGCTGGAAATGGGCCAATAAAATTTATTTGACGATTTTAGCATTGGCGTCAGGCTAGGGCAAAAATTGCTCAATTGTATGTGTAGAAAATTAACAAGAAAATCAACTAATAAAAATGTTATTAATTACGTTCAAAGTGGTCTCGACAAAACCCGGTGCATCAGCGTTAGGATGGGAAATTGTACCCACGATGCGATAGCCCGTAAGATGGGGTTTCTTAGGTGGATCTGGTTCTACAATTCTTTCCTCCTCTTCCACTTCTACTTCATCTTCCTCATCCAAGGCTTGACCAGGTTTGCAAGAGGCCAAATGCTAGGTAGTTTTGACCTCCGATGTCTCGTACTTACCTGCGAAATAATACCACTTACATAGGTGTCGAGATTGTTAATAAAAATTCGAGGTAAAAGACCTGGTCCTCCATCCTCAGTGTCGTCCTCCATGTTTCTTTGTAAAAAAATTAAACATTAGGTTATTCATCAAAAGTCAGCAAAAAGTTAACAAAACAAAAAACTGAACAAATTTTGAGGAACTAAAAACACATGTTTATAGAAATGTATCAATAAAAAAGGGCGACTTTTAAGTGGTAATCATGCAAAACTCTTTTAAAAAGACAAAAACTAATAAAAGCTGTCAACATCTACACGACTAATTACAAAGGCCTAAGCTACCAAAATAAAGTTGCGATACAAATGGGAAGCTTATGGAAAATTAATAATGCAAAAACAGGCTTAAAAATGCTCTTTTTAAAAAATCGCACTTGCCAAGCAATTATTGACTTGTGGCTATCCAATATCCTTGAGTGATTTCCAATAAAAATAGTGAAAGCTACAATAAATTCACCCTAGTGGTGAAGAAACGACCTTCAATTTAAAATATCACCGGTTAATTGTAGCTATAACATCAAGCATGTGGTTCGACAAAGGAAAGCAGTGAGCAGTGCGTGATTATTACTGCTCGACACCTTGTAAAAGGTGTTATTTAATGTCTCTAAAGCAACTTGGCCCTTAATTTATGCTTGTTTTCCTAATGAAAGTTTTAATTCGCGATAATAAACTTTTAGACTCGTTTTATGCTCACCATATATGGACAGCCAATTTTTGGCTGCAAATAAGCAAATTAAAGAGTCCATAACTTTCCTCCAAAAGTGATCGAATATGAAGATAAATGATTTTCTCAGAAAAGCATTTGTTCATAAATCACATATCTTCATGTTTTCTTGCGAATGACCGTTTTCGTTGTTTAATATTTATGCTATATTTAGTAAATCTACTGAGTTATTCAAACACCACACTTTTAATCTATTCATTTCATTGCTCGCATTGCTTGATTTTTCGTTATGTGCTCTGCACCGCGAAGGTATGCTTACGTTTTTCTTTTTTCATGCCTTAGATTTGGTCTTTCTGCCTCTCGCTCTAGTACAAAGAAAACAGTGGCAGCTCTTACCGCTCGGCAATATCGCGAGGGTAAGAAAATGGAATTGAAGAGGTTGAAATTGCAACTGGAAATGTTTAAAGATGCTTATCATCATTATAAAAAGTTATATGAGGAGTCGCAAGTTGAATTGAAGGCGTTATCTGAAAGGTAAGGGTTTTTTAATTTTGGTAATTTGGGGTCTAGGTGTTTCATGCTGGAACAGAGGCCCCCATGTAATCTGGTTCCGGCGTCTTCTGATCCTGCGCCCAGTTGTAGTCCAAATTATGTCTCGCCTTCATTGTCGCCCGAACCCAATCTTGTGCTCGATTCCGACCTCACATATGAAAATTGGGAGGATCCGGTATTGGCTAGCCTCCACTAGTCACTTATCTACCCATTTAGATGACATGATTTTTTACCAACAACTATCCATTTCACATTCCCAATTTTTTATTGGAATCTTGGTAATCTGTGCTAATTGTGTGCACACTTCAGCGTAAGTTGGTAAGCGGAGTCGAATTTGGTTTCTCAGGATCCCTGAACGGTTTCAAAACGAACTGCAGCCTCCTGTTGTCATCTACCCTACAATTCCCTGTACATACCTCCTTTTACGTTTATCCTCTGGACGCTATTCTATGAAAGAGGTACATTTAGACATCCTCGGTGTCTTGCTAATACACTTTTCACTCCATTTGATGATCTATTTCTGTTTGCCAGGTATCATTCGTACCCAGTTTGGTACCGGGAGCAAACCTGTGGGATGGTATGTTTAGAGCAGGTAGTTTGAGTAAATCTACATTGGGTTGTAGTGGGTTCGCCGGATATATTTATTTGAATAAATTGTCCCCTTGAGCTGTTATATTTTGTCTTTTCTCCTTAAGTTATTCCCCAATGTATTGGGCCTACTTTCATGTTCAGTTTTTATTCGTCTATTACGCTCCTATCGGGAAGTTGGGTACATGTGATCCTGGTAACTTTATGTTCCTCCTGAGTGGTCAGTTTGGGCTCAGAATGCTTGACCTCTGTGACTCAAGGACTTTGTTTTTGTGCACCGGTCGTATTGCCGGGCCTCCAGGTTGGTCTTGGTGTTTTTTTTTCATTTGTTCAAGTTCGTAGGCAGGCACTCTGAGGCCTTATTTGGCTCTGATTAGTGAATGCTTCGGAGTCGCAGACACTTGTCGAGATGTTTGGGTGGTGTGGAGTTCATTGCTTAATGCGCCTGTTCTGAGTTAGATCTTGAGTTCTGTATGAAGTGTGGCTTCTAGGTTCCATTGTAAGTAGTCGTGAGGGTTGGTGCTTCTATTCCGTCGTTTATTTGGTTTTGCTACCAACTCGGAGTTGCACCGAAGGCAACGTTGGTGCTGGTTCGCACCAGGTCAACTTTTGGAAGCATTAGCCGGAATGGTGGTTGCGTTCAGTTCTATTGTCGGGTTCTTCCCGGGGTGAGATGGTTGGTGCTGGAATCTATGACTATGATCCTGCTCATTTCGCTCCAACCCCCTTGTGCATTATTTCGTCATCGGGCGTGCGATCGCTTTTTCCCAAGCAAACGAGGTTAGAGGGTCCTTGAGTCCAGGAGTGTGCCGACAAATCCACCCCAAAATTGTTTTAGTCACTTTTCATAACGGAAGGATCGGGTCATTGTCCTTCTAGAATCCCCATAACGGCCGCATTTGTTTTGTTTTTTGTACTGATCAAGTGTCGAACTCCTCCTTTCACCTTATTTTTCTTGAAACCTCAAGTACCACTCGATGTGATGCCGAGGGCCCTAACTCGTGTCCCTGGGCTCAGGCTAGAGGCAAATCTGGTTAACGACCCGAGTGCAAGCCGAATCATCTCCACTATCAAGAAAAAGGTTTGTCGCTACCGAGTCTTTTCGGTTCGGTACGCTTACTCAGGTGTCTCCGCCAGCATTGATTAGGTTTAACGATGAGTGAGACTGTTCATGGAGTGGGCTGCATCTGGGCAGACAAGTCCCATGACCTCCAAGAGGTCAATCAATTCATAATGATTTAACCGCCAAAATTGTATGAGTCCCATTCAGCCACATGGTCTCACCGTCAAAGAGATGACCCAACAATTGCCTTGAGTGGTTTATTGGAGAAGGCAGAGGCTATATATCTACACGTATTTGATATCTGACTTATCGTACTTATAACTACCCAAAACAGGGGCGAGAGGAGAAAGGAGAGAGCAACAGGGTAAGCACAATGCAAGAGAAGGCCGGGATATGTAGATAGTACAAATTTTGACATCGTCAGCTTTGGTAGAACAATAGTATTCCAGCGGACGCGATGGCAAAAACGTGCTAGGCGGGAGGTGCGTGCACTCCCACGGTGCAGTGGAGCGCTCCTTACATCAGCATCTCGAATTTCACGTCGACGGCGGCTTGACGTGCCAGGGCCACGATATCGGCCAATTTCACAACCTACAAGAGGCGTCAGCTCCAAGTCGAGCAACACTATCAAAGAGCACCGCAACTCCTACTGGAACGTGGAAACACCTCAAACATCTCGGTTTAAACTCTTGATGGAGTAGCTAGGCTTCAGGATGGAGATAGCACTTCATCCGGCGCAGCGTTAAGTGCGTGCCTGTTTTTCTCGCGTATGGAGGCGCAATGCACACACCGCCTCATTTGTCATACTTTTAAGGGCACAAGAAATGCCAAGAATCCCGGTATGTGTGTGTAAGTTTGTGCGGATAGGACCCTGTTGCTGCCTCGGAAAGTGTGTTTGTGTGTGCACTGGGAGTGCTTCACGTTTAGGCAAACCTTTTCCAAACACGAACGACAATAACAACCCCTTTGGGTATTCAAACGAACAAAGGGGTTATCAAGGGGGAAGGCTCATGCGTAGTAAGTGTTCTACATCGAGGCAGCGAAATCACCTGCCGCGCCATCTAGCGAGGACTAGGTAGAACCCTACGAGGTGTACAACAGCACCCCGTGTCCATGAAGCCGGTTACATGCTCGAGTTGATGTAGGCCAGAGTCCGATTTAAGTGGACTGGACGGAAGTGAGGTGAAGCTGATCCGAAAATGAGTGCAACCACAATCTAACTCGGAGTGGGGTAGCGCAAAAGGCTTAGCTTTTCATTAAATAGTAGACCAAGAGGCCAGTCAAATTGCCAAAACCAAACAGGTTCTGTCCCACCATCCGATCGAACATTTGAGGTCAAAATCGAGCTTGGTAAGATTTGTGGTGATTCCAGTGTGTCAGGCCAACTTATACCACGAGTCGAAAAAGAACCTCTACCGGATAACAAGGCACGGTGATAAGGCAACAGCGAACCAAGTGACAGGAATGAAGAGACACTCAACTGAAGTCAACAAGGAAGTAGCTGCTCGGGGGTCGCATTCGCTTTGTGTGAATAAGCAAGCTGGAGGTGATACAAACAAAAATGTATTGCAGCCATTGGAGTCGGAGAGGAGTGGATTTACCGACAAATGCCACCCCTCGTTTACATGTTGGATTCCGAGCGCTCTACTTTTTTCTCTCTCCAATGCAAATAGGGCTTCGCACACGAAAACAGACTTACCAATCAATCGTGCCACAGTGGACCCACATAACAACGCAAAAGTATGACGGGTGTGTGCGTACGTAAGAGGAGCCTCTCTCTCAAACATACCATATTTGCCGCCTCATCCAGATTATCGCAAGCGAGAATCTTCAGCCCACTGCTCTCGATGATGGACTTTGCATCGTCAACTCGAGTGCCTGAAAGGCAAAAAAACGGACGATCGAACAAAGGCCAGGATGGTGGGATGAAACGGATGGGCCACTCCAAATTGTAACTCTCCCGTGCGACGCATAAAGCAACTTCCAAGCCTGTATGCCCTACCGTAGCCTTGGAAAGGACCCAGAGCGCTACGTCGGTGGCAGCGACAACCTAGACCCAATTAACGTAAACAGTAGCACGCAGTTAACCGGCCAAAATGTCACAAGAGAGTGGCAACCTCTGCGTACCGCTGAAGGCGAAGCGACTTAGAGCAAAAAGTATTGGTAATCTCATCGACCTCCAGCAGGCACTCTCGACCCCGGAGTATGACAAGCAGCTCTTATGACCAGCTGGACAGCACTGAAATGGGAACGACGGTGAAGTCAATGGTTTCGCTAGCACGAGAAGTAATTTGCAAGGTTTTTATATTCACTGTGGACCATGATTTAGGCTTTAGCGAATCATGGAAAAGGAATAGTTTCAATGAACTTAGCCATTTGGACCACCATTCCCGCCTCGCAAGTGGCTATAAAACACGACTGCCTTTTGATCGAGAACAGCTTGATTTTCGTAACGGTGAAATAACAAGGCCTTCAACTTTACTCCCACCAATCCTCGAAGTTACTTCATCCAAGGCTTCTGCTCAGAGTAGTTGACTGTGTAGCGAAGCCTTTGAATTTCCTTAGATTCTGTCCGGAGAGCGATACCTTATGACGAAGCTATTGTCAGGAGCGTCCGCTCCAACGTCAATATTACTCACCCTGTAGACGCACTACCACGGGCACTTTGATGTTGAGTTCGGAGGCGGCAGCGACGATGCCCTGTGCGATGACATCGCAGCGCATAATGCCACCAAAGATGTTGACGAGAATTGCGTGGACCTTGGGGTCGGAGGTGATGAGACGGAAGGCCTCGTTCACCTGCGACGCCGTTGCGGCGCCACCCACGTCTAGGAAATTGGCGGGTGAGCCGCCATGCAACTTGATGATGTCCATTGTTGCCATGGCCAAACCGGCGCCATTCACTGTTCGGAAGAGAGAAATGCAGCCCTAGTTTGCTGTACAGAGCAAATTTGCGCAATAGGATCCCGAAGCCAAATGCAACCATCTAGAGTGTAGGCTTCCGGACTTAAAAGAATTGAACGGTTGCTTCGCAGGAGGAAGAGTTGAGCTTAATAGGTGAAGCATTTTGATCTTCAAGGCAAGTGTTTCAGCAAAATAAAATGCCCGTGTAAGGCAATGATATCTATGCTGCGTGTACACCATCGTTAACGCCCGAAACCTCGGCAGATGAAATTATTACCTGATCTTGTAGGCCATGCCAAATACCAAATGGAACTGCACTGCCAAATCAGGTGGATTGGTAACGAACTGCAAAGTGTGGAAAACCCTACCCCTTTACGCGCAATGAACGCCAATTGAACCGAAATCGAGGGTGCGTTAGGTCTCCTAAAATGTGCCGAAGCTGACTTCTAGTCGAATCAAAGAACTGAAAAGGTAACCAAACCAGTCTTTAAATGATGAACCGAGACAAGTTGCTGGGATGGCTTTTAACCGATGAATGCAGCTGACACTGACAAAAACATCAATCTAGGGTCCTTGTGCATACCACAAAACAATAAACCAGATGTATCCAAAGCGTACGAGCATGCTAAGCTAACGCCTATCGTAAACATTCAAACTCAGGAATTCGTTAATATCAGTTCAGGGAAGACCGAGTAAACAACTAGCATTTTACCGAGACAAGAGTAAACCTTTCTAGCAGAAATGAGGGCTCCCAGGAACGAGATAAATTAACTGGACGTGATAAACTCATCATTCAGCACAAACTTAAGGCCACACCAACTGATCAAGGGATTGTAAATTTGGTTTATTTTGCAATTTAGTAGTGATTACCTGAACGAACAGATCCACCCTAAATCCATTTGAAAATAATACACACTTCAAAACTAGAGAATGCACAACTTTTCACCCGAAACACAACCTTCCGAAGAGCAATATTTCCTCCATGGCCCGAGCTCATCAGCCGCAATATGAAAAGTCAACAATGCATCCCGATAAACACGGAACAATGGGAACTTGAATGGAACTGCCAAATAAATTCTCGGGTACAGGAATGTCTCTTTGCAATTCAACACCATTTTCGGGGTAAGAGAAATCTATTTTTCGGTACACACGATCACGCGGCGATTGGGAAGTCCAAGACCCGGGAGCAGGCGAAATTAAGTTCAATCTTTTCTGTCTACCGTCTACCATGGAAAACGACCAGGAACCTCGTTTTGTGGAAGAATATAAAAATAAACCATCGACATAACCATGCAGTCTCAATAGTGATATGCTGCAACTGTGGAAGCGGATCAAAATATAATTTGGGCTGTTCTCTCAACTGAAAGTGGGTCGAAACAAGTGCATATAGTAAAGCGTGATTGTGAATTTCGGAGGAAAAATAAAACCCCGCTACCTATTCCAATCCGGTTGAATAAACTTGCGTACCAAGACAACCGATGCTGCCATCGAGACCAATATAGTTGAGATCAGCATTGGCGGCTCGCACGTCTCGCTCATCCATTTGCGACCAATCTCGAAGCGCAAAGATCTCCGGCTGCTTTTTCTCCGCGTTGTCATCAAAGGTCATTTTGCAGTCCATGCAGAGAACTAGTAGGCAAGAGGCGCGAAAAGTCAGCAGCGGAAAAAAACAAGGGGGCAAGACGATAATCAACTCACCTTTGCCAGTATTGTCTTCAGCCATTGGGTTTATTTCCACCAGGGTGGCATCGGTATCAGTAAAAAGCTTGTACAGTTTTGTGAAAGTATCGGCAGCTTGTTGTTGAGTCTCAGCCGAGTTGAAGCCCATATCGGCGGCTAGCTTTTTGGCTGTTTCCATGGGGAGACCATCTACGATATCTACCGGAATCTAGGAGGAAAAGGAGGCGATGTCACTGCATGCCTTACTAATGAAGCATATCCTCGCATTTTGTGTTCCACCAATGAGATCACATTCGTTTGAACTGCCAAATTAAAACGCAAGGCCATACTCGGGGATTTCGAATAAATGAGTTACTGCTCCACTGCGTTATACACAAATCTTACCTTAATGATAGCTTCGGGCGTTTCAGCCGCAACCTGTTCAATGTTGACGCCACCCTGAGAGCTGGCGATAATAACCGGACCAGCAGAAGCACGGTCAAGGGCGATAGCAAAGTAGAATTCGCGATGAAGATATTTGCGCTCGACGATGATCACAGCAGAGCAAACTGTACCAGCTTCACCAGTTTGTTTTGTGTAAATTCGATGGCCGAGCATGCGCTTAGAGACATTAAGAGCCTCATCCTTGCTGTAAAGTGCAAAAATAGGTTCATTTGATGCACACAAAAATCACACTACAATAAAACGAAGAGAAATACCTGTATGTTATTTTCACGCCGCCTCTTAGACCACTATCCCAGACACCCTTCCCACGACCACCGGCAAGAACCTGCGCTTTGACAACGAGATCTGGACTCTTTGAGAGCTTGGCTAAAAAGAAAATCACAAGCAAAAAACAGCAAACCAATTTCATCTGCAGCCTTTGAAGCTTCCTCCATATTTGTCGCAATACGAAAAGTGGGAACAGGAATTTCGGCTTTTTTCAAGAGACCCATAGCACTGTACTCGTGAATCTTCAAAAAGCGTTTCGGCTGAGCCTATACAATGATGAGTACGGATACCCAAACACACCACAATAAACCGAGAAGCAGTCGCGGCGGTTCTTAAGAGCCCTTGCATCATTACAACGAAATTTCAAACGAATAAACAGAGGCCGAGCCCTAAGCGAGCCGATTTCCAAAATAGGTCCACAGTCGCAGATGATCCTACAGCTGAAACCAACTCAAACAAAGATACTTTTTGGAATGACTCAAAGGTTCCTACTTCGGTTAAAAGTTTCCCCACACTTTATATTTAACTGCAAATTAAACTAATTACAAGATAACTTGCTAGGCCGCACAGACTAATGCACTGATACTTAAGGTACTACAGTGCTGTAGCGTCCTCAATGCTTACTTGAAGACAAATGAGGACACACTACTCGAGATGAACACGTACATCTGGCAAGCGAATTGGTTTAGAGGTGCTGGTTTGGCTTTGGGGCTAGCCATCCATGATGGCAAAATATTTAACAAAGTGGTCCTGAACAGAAAACGAGGAGCACATTAAATGATATTAGGGAGTGTTTAGCTTCTACAAGTCAATTTATAGTGCCTTTTTTCGCCTAGCGATGGCTGCAAAAATGGAGTGACTAGCTTGTTACTTTGCAAAGGTGCCCCGTAGCATTTATTAAACAATTCTTGTAAACAGTATCATCTCAGTGCCAATGCTCTAATTTCATCCATAGTGAGAGACCTTCGCGATTATTTTTAAGCAGTCGATAATTTGTTAGACCTTACTAGTTATGCAGTGTAGCTTTTGATTTTGCTAGCATGAGACCGTCCTCAAAGAAAGGTAAGAATGCTCTGGCCATAAAGACAGGGGGAATTCGTTTCCAACGTGATAAGGGCCAGCATATTCTCAAAAACCCACTTCTCATTCAAAGCATCGTTGACAAAGCGGGCGTAAAGCCCATCGATACGGTTCTAGAAATCGGTTCTGGTACAGGGAATCTTACAATGAAGTTGCTGGAAAAGGCCAAGAAAGTTTGTGCCTTCGAAGTGGATCCAAGGATGGTTGCTGAGCTTCAGAAAAGAGTTCAAAACACGTGAGTGCAATACTTATCATGCACTCTTACATTTGTTGTTATCGACGCTTGTAAAGAGGCCATTTTGACAGTCCTTACCGCAGGAAGCTTGAGATTACAGTTGGGGACGTAATCAAGGCGAAAAACTGGCCTAAGTTCGACTTGTGTGTCGCCAATTTGCCCTATCAAATCTCCTCTCCCTTTATTGGTCGTCTAATCACCGTTGAACATCACTATCGCGCCGCCGTTGTGATGCTTCAGAAGGAGTTCGCTGATCGGCTCCTAGCTCAGTCTGGTTCCAAAATCTACTGTCGTCTTTCGGCCAACGCTCAATTTCATTTCAAAATGGCCCAATTAATTAAAGTATGCTTGCCTTTTATTCCACATTAACATTCTCTAGGTCAGTCGGAACAGTTTCAAGCCACCACCTCGTGTCGATTCTTCTGTAATTCGTATTGAACCCCGTCATCCCAAACCACCAGTTTCTTTTGCCGAATGGGATGGCCTCCTGCGTCTAGTCTTTCATCGGAAGAATAAGACCATCGCATCAAATCTTAAAGGCGACGCAATTACAGCCGCTCTTCGTAAAAACTACCTTTCCCTTCTCCAGAAAAAAGATGAGAACTCTGGCGAACCGTCTTCCCCTGACCCCCCAGAAATTGCTGAAGAGGGTTCAGCTGGTTTGGAAGCGATGCGTACGAAGATCCGTCATATTCTTCAGGAATCTGGATTCGAATCGTCCAGAGCTAGATCTATGGATGAGGACGATCTTCTGCGGCTACTGCTGGCTTTTCGAAAGGGGGGGATCCCTTTTGCTTAGCATGCGAGGATCTACCCCTCCCTCCTTTCATGTACAAATACTGTAATTAGAAGAAAGCCCTCATGTTATTACAAATTTTTTTGACAAGAAAAAAGAGGAGGGAGTAGAAAGACATGTACACAAAGTTCAAGCGAAGGGTGAGGTGGGTGGCAGCAGGAGATCACTCTGTAATTCTTGGTTTCTTCAAGCGACCCCTCGACTAAAATGCCAGAAAAAGGAATAGTTAGAGGTGAGTTAATAGAGCGTACACCTTTTCACTGGTGAATTACTCGTTCAGCCCAAGCAGCCATCCTTTTTCGGCTCAAAATAGAGTCGACAGAGGGTGTAGCAAAGGTCTGGGTCGTTTCGCCACCGTCGGTGGCAGCAACTGGGTCCACTTTCTTGTTATTTGGTGGCCTGCCTCGAAGCGGTTGGTTGCGCCTTCTTTGTGCTAGCCTAGGAGAATGTAAGAGGATTCTTTGTACTACCCCTTTGAGGCATTTAAAGGATTCCCAACTCTGACGTTGCATCGACGACCTATCAACTGCTTTATGAGCAACAAGTGGGTGAGTAGCACCACTTAAGACCTGGAAAGGCGATGCATATTTCGATCAACTTAACATGGAATAAGCTCAGCTAGACTGGTGAAAGCTTTTTTGGAACTTTAATTATCGCAAGCTGCTATGAGGACGACTCGAACGTTACATGAGTGAGTTTGATTACTGCCTTCGGATGGATGCGCAATACCAATCACCTGATTCCTTGGTTGATGTGCATTTCCAACGGCTAGTAGTGCGAGCATAAGATTCTTTGCTAGGCAAAATGTCTTAAATGATAGGGTTATCAAGATTGCCCTCGATAAGCAACGATCCTAGACACTTTTGGTAGATGTGCAATAGAACAGGTCAATATGGGGGTTTAAGCTCACCTCTTGGCCAATTCCTCATCATCCAGTAGGAGGGAGACCATTTCCGACTGTGTCATCTTATTTTGATCCCCCCGATCAGGACGGATGAGAGAGTCGGTCTCGCCGCCAGTGGCGTTGGTTGAGGATGAATCGCCAGCGATTACCATTCGTTGCATTGCACGTTTCTCCTCTGCTCTCTGAAGCATGCGACCCTCAACTGTGGACTTGGAGATCAGGCGGTATACGGTGATCTGCAATGTAGTTGCAGCACAACAATACAGGATGGACACTGCTAAATGGCCAGCCCATGGATATGTTATTACTACCGCAGGTATTCGGGACAAGTCTTTGATTAAGGAAATGCCCTACGACACTCCAAGGAGCATAAATTCACAACACTTAAAGCTATCGTCTATGATGAAATGAAGAGAAGTCATCGTATGGAAATGAAGATGAACAGGCGAACCAATGTGGTATGAACTGGTATGCATTAAGCAAAAACCAGACGAACCGGCTTTAGTTGGCCCAGACGATGCGCCCTGTCCATGGCCTGTTGGTCAACAGTGGGGTTCCAGTCGGAGTCATAGAAGATGACAGTATCCGCAGCAGTAAGATTGATGCCCAATCCTCCGGCGCGGGTGGAGAGGAGGAAGACGAACCATCGAGAGTCCGTCTGCCACTGTGCCACCATATCGCGACGATCGGAAAGTCGGGACGAGCCGTCGAGGCGAAGGTAGGCGTAACCGCGATAGAGCATCAACTCCTGTAGGGCAAAACAATTTAAATTAGAGCATTTTAACTTACTACAAGAGGCCTTTCAGTCCTCCATACCGCAATCTCCAAGACGATGGCATAGAGCCTAGCACATGAAACTTATGTCACTAATATCCCGCCTCATCTGTACACCAATGAATAAAGATACATCCAAGTTTGAATGCTTTATAAAGGGCTCAAGTCACCCGAAAAATGGTTTTCAAAAGAGAACAAACATAAAGAGACTCACCTCCAATAAGTCGATCATCTTTGTCATCTGCGAGTAAAGAAGCACGCGATGGCCCTCTGGCTTAAGTTTTGCAAGAAGGCGATCCAATTCCTTCAATTTTCCAGAGTCCGCAATCAGACAGCCTGGTGAAACGAGGGACAGGGATGGAGGCGCCGGTGGAGCAGAGTACGGTCGCCAAGAAAGCTTCGATTCGGGCAGGATGTACGGCTGGGAGCAGTACAAGCGCAGCGGACGCACGTAACCCTAGGGAGGAAAGTGAATTGCAAGTCAATAAAAAAGAAGACACACATCGTTGAACACATCAGGAGGTAGTGGTTCCACTCAAATCGCGACTTCCGATTCCATTAAGTTCAAAGAAGCGACCACTACGACTAGTAGTAACCATGACGGCATCCGTAGTGGATGGACTTGATCAGCCACCGTTATTCAATAGGACGGGGAAATGATGTGGGTCATGGACACAACGGAGCAGACGGAAAAACGAATTTGCAGATAATCCCACCCACATAAGACTTCAAACACAGACAGCGGTGGGACGCTCAACCGCAGTAACATGGGAATTGTGCGAGTGTTGCCAAGGCAACAACACGCCTGTCATTGTTATTATTGGCCGTAGTGGCTTTCGAACCTTAGCAAAGCGGTCATCCCCGCGAATATTTGATACGCGGAACGCCTAGTCTTGGATAATTGGACCACAAGCTGCCGTTGACTCGCTTCATTCTACGTTGTAGTGTGGACCTTATCAGTGAAGCAGGCTACCCTAGTGTGGTTCAGACCTACTGACGGGTGCTTTGAGATTAAAGAGCCTTCTAGGCACTAACTAAATGTCGAAGCGAAAGACTATGCTGAAACAAATGGAGGTAGCGATTTGACCCAGACGGCCCGTGTAAATTGTCAAAAATACTCACCGGTAGAGTAAATGCCGAGTACACGAATTCAGGATATTGAATGCGTGTTGGTGAAACTCTCTCTGCAATAGTTGACTGCTTCAGGGGTAGAATTCGACACTCTCCATCCACCTCAAAAGCAGTACTGTTAGCTGTGACAGTATACACCGGATCAGGCCTTTCAGGAACTTGGTACACGACTTGGAGACCCCTCCAGAATGCAAACAATAGTTGGCTGAGGAGAAAGTGTTTGAAAATCAAGCACGTTTTCTCTCCACATGCTCCGAGATCAATGTTGCCTGGAAGGCATCTCCACGTTTGTCCACAAGCGACACCCTCATCAAAAAGGAGTTTTGGGACCCACCAGAACCCGTTTGCCCCTGAGGCTTCAAAGGGGCGAACGGAAGTGCAACTAAACCGGACATCACGACGATCAAAGAGATCGGGGTGGTTGCAGACCTTCCGTAGTTGCATGACCAGATTCATGAGGCGATTGCTCTCCTGTTGGCCGTTCGTTTCTTGAAGACCACCACCACCATTGCGAATTGTGAAGCCGTCATTTGCGTTAAGATCCTCGATGCGGATTTTACTTTTTAGTCGATTGTAGAGGAGGCTTTGACGTCTTGTCAGGGGACAGTATATTAAAACTTCTGTCTGTAAGCAAACAAAGCAGTGACACTGTGACCACATTGGGAGGGCATGCAAACACACTAACGGTCATGGAACCCACTTTCTCAGTGATTTCATGCTCCACCTCCGCCTTCACCCGACGAAGCATGAAGGGCTTTAGGATAAGTCGTAGGCGAGAGAGCTGGTTTTCGTTCAATGTTGTCACGGCTCCACCGCCACCACCAGTTGAATCACCATTGCCACCACTAGCCGCCTAAGGGAGCAAAGCACCAAGCCGTATATACAAATAAGGCACTTATTTGACACAAATAGACACGCAATAGAAAAGCACCTGTGACTCAATATCCTTGGAAAACCAGTCAGCGAATTCGTCATGCGAGTCAAAGAGAGCGGGCATGATGAAATGCAGGAGGGCCCATAGTTCTCGCATAGCGTTCTGAATGGGTGTTCCAGTGAGTAGGAGACGATTTCGGCATTTGAATGAGAGTAGAAGACGCCATCGTAAACTAGAGGGTGAGGAAGGTGGCCGTTATCATCGTGGTTAATTCAGTGTAGCAACAGAAGGGTTATCGAGGCCATGCCGACTCCAGGTCGCTATTCCAATCTCAGGTTAGATTTGGACGGTTGAGAATAGTGCTTAGGTAAATTTTACGTGACAGATTCGAAGCCTCACATTCTTATGGTGCTAGGAGCCAATGGGAACTCAAATAGGCGGTTGGATATCAATAAAACAACAAAAACTACCACGGTGAAGCGAACACGGAACATTGACCCACAACACTGCGCTATATCGTACGTTGTCTTGAGCAGCATTGTCTCCAAAAGTAAGGACTTTTCTTTTTGACAAGACATGGCGAGTCAATCAACTTCCAATAAAGTTCAAGACCAGGACAGATCTTCCCCCATTCTTTGCCTTTCTTCTGTTTCGTGATCGGTTTCAATTCATTCACACGTCGTTTTAAAAATCAAAGTAGACGAGTGAACATGTGAAGCGTCGAGGGCAACATTCCAAAGAGGGGAGGACTTAGGAAACAAAACTTGCTTGCATTAAGTTGCGCGGATATCCTAGTGTCCTAGTGACCGTCATCATTCCGCTCAAGTTTGCGAGAAACAAACCCTTCCAGGCCTATATAATGACCAAAAGAGGTCACGATGTGTAAAAAGCTTCGGGTGTCGGAACTATACGTTTCAGTTCGCAAACCTGTCAAGATCACCAGTCAAAGTCTTTTAAAGCCTAGCATTGCCAATGGCGTCAGGATTAATAATCCCATATCTTTTTTGTTCAGGAAAATCGGAAAGGAGAGAGAGAAGCAACAACTCAACGTTTGAGAATAGACATACCTGGCGGTGCTTTTGATAGCATGCGCCTCATCCAACACAATATACGTCCATGCAGTCTTGTTGATAAATTTTGCATCCTGTAGCACAACCTGGTAACTCGTCACCACTACATGAAAGGCCGCCTCCCGAGTACCCAGGAGACCGCCGCCATAGCAGCATGCAGCAGAGGGAGACCAAAAGCGACGCAGTACCTTGCGCTCGGTTGGAGAACCCCAGTAGGGCACAAGACGAAAATCTGGCATGAATTTAGCGAATTCCTGAGTCCAATTGTGCAACGTCGAGGCGGGAGTAACGATGAGGAAGGGACCCCAAAGATTGTAGCGCTTCATTCGGGAAGAAATGAAAATAGGATTAACACGTTTTGTCACTAGAGTGCTCAAAAAAACAAGATTCACTTGTCATCGACGCAAGAACATCTTAGGGCTGTTTAATACTTTAACCTCATCTAATCTTTTTACGACAAGATGTGATGTAACCGGCTATCATAAATTGATGAAAAACATGGCATAGGTTGGGTGTGCGGATTCAGTTATATGTAAAGCTGGTAGAGAGCGTGTCAAACAGCCCTTTAAAGCATGACAAGAGGGGGGGGGGGGGGGGGGAAGGAGAGCAAACCCCGATGGGACCAATCCATTAACACCTTTTGTTTAAGAATTTAAGCAACCATCCAGCTTACTCCACTTTTCAGGTTTGAGTTAGTTAACACCCCAATACATAGTTCGTTCTCACGGTTAAAATCACCCATAAGAATCAAATTATTCCGGTCACCGATCGACATTTAAAAGATGCGCCCGTAATTCACATCGCCACTACGAATTATGGTATTGAAACAGATTCGTATTTAATTTGCTTTTGCGATTGTGTTGGTCTTGCAGCCTTTTCATCCGTTCACGCACAAAAAGCTATGCCAGTGTGCTAGTACTATGGTGACAAGTGCGTCACATTAAAATTACTAAAGGTTGTCACATATGTTTGGAACACCGTCAATAAGGTGGGAAACGGAGGCGGTTCGCGTACAAAACAGTGTGCAGTGAAGAACCCTGCAAAATAAAGCAACAAATTTGCCGACAATTCCACCTGACTAAGACTTCGAGCACAGACCGGTGTGATGATGGAACACTCAACTGCATTAACATATGTGAATTGTGCGAGCGTTTCAAAGGCGACCGCACGTCTATCGGTAGCGATCCTGGCCGTGGTGGCTTTTAAACCATAGCCAAGCGGTCATTCCAATTGACGCGTCATGCAGAGCGTCGAATCCTATGCACTCCGGGCATAATCTACTATGTCATTAGCACAAGAGGTCAGTACTTCGTAAATCGACATTTCAGTAAAACAAGTTGTTCTAATATGGTTTAGAAGTACTGAATCCATCTTCCAGGTAGTACTTGAACGTTCGAACACACATATTCACGTGAAAGGAGAAAACTATGCGGGAAATCGTTTCGTCCATGATCAAAAGCCATCAACAAAAAAATTAAACAAAAAACCATAGGTGCTTAAGAAAAACAGACACTTTCTACTTAGTGATTAGACACCCCAACCAATACTGGAAACATGAGGTGATAGTCGTATAGCATACTCTACGTACTTCAGCAAGGGAGCCCAAAAATGCAATTGTCTGAACCGTCTTTCCAAGACCCATTTCATCAGCAAGAATTCCATTTATGCCCTGATCGAAGAGAGTTAGTAGCCATGCCAACCCCTTCAATTGATAGGTCTTCAAATCGCCCTTGAAGAGCGCCGGTGGTTTTGAAATATCCACCTCCAGTTCCGTTGAGTGTTGACCGCCTTGACCGAATTCTGATCTCTAAAGAGAGAAAATTAATGGTCCAAACGCATTTTGATAACTTACTGCTTGATTTTCCCTCTCAATCGCTGTCTGAACACGTGACAAAGCTTGCGCTTTCAATGCTTCCGCATCTGAAAGAAACAACAGACATTAGAGCAAAATAAAGAGGCATATACGTTGGAGGAAATCTCATCCCCCTACCAAACTCATCATCCACATTGATACCCAATCTCCCTGCCGCAGCTTTGGCAGCTTCCGCCAAAGTGGATTCCGTATTACCAGTCTCATCTGAGGCTTTCGGCACCTCCTGAAGCCGTTCAAGGATGGATTCCACTCTACCATCACCACCGGCAGTCCCACCGGACATCGTTTTGGTCATAAAGTGAGAGTAAAGTTCTGTTTGCGTGAGGAGGAAGTTCAGTTTACGCTGCTGGCGACGAGCCTCAAGCAATTCCAAATCGGCTCTCCTCTGCTCCGCCAAGGCTCGCTCCGCTCGACGCCGTGCAGCTGCTGCCGACTCAACTTCCGCGCCCGGCGCTGCACCTCCCGCCGTCTCAGCATCACGTGAATCCGAGCCGCCTGCTAAATGTGGACCACCAATGCCACTGGAACCGGCAGCTGCGCTGCCAACGCCACCGCCTCTACGAACGCACCAATAGGCAGTGATCTCACGAACCAATCGTCGTGCGCGATCTGAATTAAGATTAACCAATAAACGTCAGCCGATTAGGGGGATGGATTTTCCCATACTTTGCGAAAGCAAACTACAACCAGGTAAGTGTAAAGAGCCTACCCACCACATGCTGTTTGGCCAATGGCACTGATGAGGCTGACACTAAGAGGGATTCCGTAACCATGAAATCAAATGAGAAGCGTTTTAGGTAGTATCACTGCTGCCATTAAAAAGATTCAATTTAATGACAAACGAGGGGAAGTGAATCAGGGAAGTTGCGAAATCCGTTTGAAGCTCATGAAAGAGCTTTTTCGATCGATAGGTAGACTCGCAAGGGCCACCAAGAAACAGAGAAAGGAGTTTCATGTCAATGCATTTGGCGATAATAGCACCGTTCTTTGTTGTCTCAGCTCAACACTTGTTTACCGGTTTCATAAAGTTGTTATTCTTGAACGTGTATGGCGGCGAGTGAATTGTGAAGGATAGTAGAAATACTGTACGGTGGGTTGCCAGTGAAAAAGCTATCTTGCATACTTTGATCAAACAGTGCTCATAAAGCTTCACATCTTATCACTTAAATCCTCAATTTGCAACACCCCACATTTGTTATAACCGTAACGTAAGGGTCAACCAAAAGTATGCGCTATTTAATGTGAAGAAACCGACATGAAGTAATCCACAAAGTTTGCTCCAGTTCAGGGTAACTGACCGCACGGAGTCATGTTACAAACCACATTTTTAGGTCTCCTTGTTTTGTGGACTACGGTATCCGATGCTCCCCCAAAGTGCTGATGGTGAACAGAACAGTCACTTTACACCGTGGCCACTAAAGCAACGAGATTTGAATAGAACATGTCAGATTGGGCGCAGAAGTACCCCAGCTATTGTATCTCTCTGTTTTAAGGAAAGCAAATTGATGAGAGACGTGATTACTATGGAGATTATTTGAGAGCTTCTATGCTCATTGAGAAATCAATATTCAACATAGGCGTAGTAAATGAAAAAGGAGGAATACGGATGGGAGTGACAGCCGTCTGTGGTACTCATTAAACGAATTATCTCAATGCTATTTGTCCGAAAAGAGACGCAGTACAGGAAGTGCAGAAGCAAAAAATGAGTCGTAGAAAAGAATGCAAAATCGGTTGAAACTAAGGCCAGTATAACTCCCTAATCTACCCACCCCTCTGCGTCTCCCTGCTTATCTGATTAAAGGTCTGGTCTCCCCATGTTTTACAGCAGCAAAGTAAACAATGGCCAAAAAGAAAGTTCCAATAAAGCTACTTGACTTAAGCTATGAGCACCAAAGTTATATGAGAACACGAAGCAAATTTACAAGCAAAGTCCTTCGACGTCTTCTGAGCCTGGCGCTGCCGTACAGCCTTCGCACAGTCTCTAGCGGCTTTTCTGGCCATAAGGATTTTATCGCGCCTAGTATTTGCTCTCTGACGCGCAGCCTTGCCGATGTACTTGCGAATTAGGCTTCGATAGAGGCGCTCATTCTTTGACAGCGCCGCAGTGGCGATCGGTGTTGCCACAGCCGACGAATTAACTGCAGATGTGGCGACATTGCCACCGCTGCCGGCCGTAGTGAGGCCGCGGCGAATACTCGGACGTCCTGCAGCAACCCGCGCGGTGTACGCCTCGCGCTGACGACGCACTAGGCGCATCAAATCATCATCTTCCTCATCTTCCTCATCCTCATCCTCATCTTCATCTGCTTTAGAGGCACTGCCCTTTGTGCCTCTCTCATCCTCGGTTTGGGATTTCTTAGTAAAGAAATGGGACTTTTAACCTCTACGAGGATCCAATGGCGAAAAGACACAGGGCGATGCGGAAAACAAACCTGTACGTCATCCATTTCTGCAGTTGAATCAGTGTCAGGATCACATTCTCCACGTGATGCTGCAATGACTCGATTGTGCTGACGAAGTAACTCATCGAAGGAGTAAATGCGAACGCTGTCTAAAATCCGAGTCCTCTCCTTAGCTGAAATTCGCTTCAATTTTCGCTTTGCTTGCTGGCGCATTTCAGCCATTAAGTGCATCTGACTTGTCATTGCGTCTTCATTGGTGAAACAGGAAGAATCTGGCGGAGTGGGATCTTTCTGTTCATTACAAAAAACACATTTGTAGCGGGTTAGTTCCACTATTAAATTGGCAAAACTCACCGAAAATGGCGATTGCTTTGACGTTCTTAGATGCCATGCATCCGCAGCTAATGACCGCACTACAAGAATGAGCAAATTATAAAGTGGATTGCACAAAATGTATCCCTGAATAATACGTAAGCGATCGAATTAAATGCATCTAATAAATTTAGACAACAAAACTTTGAATGAGTACCGGGTAGTCCAGTACAAATCAAATGGTTGGAATGTTGGAAGACACAAAAATTAAGAGTACGAGTGAAGTACCTAGTGAACTTCGAGATAATTTCAGAGAGAGGGGTAAATTTAGACGGGCCTCAAGCTCCTCAATCTCATCGAGCAACTTTGTGGTGTCCAACGAAGTCTCAATGGCTTCAGAATTGAAATCTAAGTGACACCGATCAGCCATAGTGCCTTAGAGAAATGACTGAAGCCAGTAATAACAGCGCGGACTACAAAGGCACATCTCCTCGACTCTTCCATTGACCAATAACGAAGTAGTAGCTTCATCATACTGAAACCAATAAAATGCAGCCTTTTCCTGCATATTCAACAAAGACTATATTTATTGGGCTGACGAAAAAACCATGCAGTTCATTTTGAATTTTACTGGAGGACAATTTTTTAATTATATGTCTTAAAGGCTTGTATGGGAATTCGTATTTTAAACGTGTGCAAGACCATAAGTACCTGCGGTGAAAGTTGTAACAAGAATTTCACCAAGTTTAATTAGTGGAATTTGAGGCCTTTATTTTAATACTTGTTTAAAAATTTTGACGTAGGCTGATTAACTTGAATTGAGGTCATCTTCTCAAAGCATGGTAAAATCAACTAAAGCACCCTTTCCCCAATCATTGGTGCTCCCAAAGTAATTCTTACTATTTGGATCAAATAATAGATCCGTGTGATATGAATTAGTTAGGCTAACTCAAAACCTATGTAGATCATTCGAAGTAAACCAACTTTATTTGTTTGATTGATGCTCAAATAAATAATCAGCAGTAAAATAAACCACGAAAACCGTTGACATATCACCTTACGACAAGTAAGGCCTAACTTGTTTGGAACCGCCAAGTGCGAAACTTGAAGTCAATTAAGTACCCATGCGTGCCTCATCGTCTTGGTGTAGGGATATCCCTAATTGTTGTGCTTGAAAGAATGATTTTGAGTGAATATGATTTGGTAGGCGGACACAATGCGGCCAAATTGGCGTTCAAAGCATTATATAGTCCTCATATTAATTATTTATCCCTATTGGCTTGCCTAGTCCTTCGCGTGGGCTTTCTTTGGTTGCCTTGTTGGTAAAATAAAGTGCATCGGAAGAAATTAGTTTGAATGAATGTGGCAAAACAATAGCTCCGTATACTCATTGAGGTTTTTAGTCGAGCGGAAGAGTCGTAGGGCGCAAATTTTGTAGCATAATTGGAATCATGGGTCTTTAAACATTCCGTGGCTAAGGGCCGTGAAACCGGGGTTGCCATTCCGTGGGCTTTATTTTTTAACAGCCGCTGAGTCCATTTTAGCTTAATTAGAAACAAAAGTTTCGCACTTGTCACTTTGCCAAAACACTAACACTTTGCCTTCGTTTTCCCCTTGCCAGCAATCAATGCGATGCTTAGTACTTTCAAGGCAAAAGCATAGCTGGGAGCTTTCCTGCATTGAGTGATGCTATTAGGTAGGTGGGCGGGATCAAGACGCCTGGTAGAATGAAGGGCGAGAGGTGGATTTGAGTATTATGCGGACCCCACGTACCGTGCAAATGGATTAGGTAGGATTTGTACTTTGACGAACCGTTCTACTTAATGAAATTAAAATCCTCACAATCTGCCATTTCTCTTAGGACTGGGGGTCGGTTTAATTACAAAGCTTTCTGCTATCGTGAGGTTACCTGAAAGCTACACCCTGAAGAAGATCGAAGCTGAATTTCCAAGCCACCTCCACCACTTATGCCTCGCTCCAAGCACGGTTTGCGCTCCAACATGCCTATCTAAGAGATTTCGACGACAGCTAATTCAACTGCCAAAATTACTTCTCCTGATGAGGCAAAATGTGCGTGTTGACTGTATGGCAGAGGATATGGCGTTGCGAGTTGAGCATAAGTAGTAGAATTTCATTTCATTTCTGCCTCCATTGATTTTCCCATTGGTTCAGTGGGGTCGTGGAGACTGACGCAGGCAAAGTTTTGCCCCCGTGCGTGGGCAGTTTGGCCTAAGCCCAAAGCCTACTCCATCGCCATCACTCCATTGGTTCGTTCGGCTAGGCGGATTTTGATTGGACGCGATATGGACAATGTTGGAGTAATTGATGCACAACTTCACTTGTAGGTGCCCTTCAGGCAATGTGGGGATGGAACTTGATTTTGAGGAATTTTTAAAACTGTGAGTGTCTCTTCTACCCTTATTTGCAGACTCACTCTTTGATTATTGTTGCCTCCCGTACTTGCTTATTAGCCAATCAGCGTCACACATACGTGACACGCGATTTCGCGCGTTTTTGAGCAGCACAGACACGTGTTTCAAAGCCTTGACTGCGTACTGGATAGAATGCTGCTTTATCATTCCTTACTAATCTTATTCATGTCCTTTCAATTAAGTATCACATGTTTGCCATGCGGGCTAGATAAGGGCGCGGGTTCATCCATAACCCGCATCACTTTACTATAAATACACCAGCCAGTTTTATTTTGGCACCGTATGCTGCTCAAGGGTAGGAGGCCATTTTGATTGTGATGTTCGGCCTATCTCACGCCAGCAACATTCAATGGAAAACTTATAAATACTGTGTAGGAGCTCAATTTAATTATGGAAAAGTTTTGTAAAAGCGGCATTCGGAAGCTACGGGAAAGGATGAGATTTAATTATTAGCATCTGCAATTATATGAAATTGCTAAATCTCATAAACAAATACGTCGCCAAGGCAAATTACTGCACGGCGAAATCGCATTGGCTAATCGCGGTACAAAGATTTTTGGAGAAAAAAGAAGCACACGAATTGCATGGTTTTGCGTCAAGAGAAGTAAGTACTAGTTGCTGTTTTGTTTTGAGAAAAAAAGTGCTAGCATCGTTAACACTGCCGCGCAAATTGACGCATCCGCATCGCCGTTGGTCCGATCAACACTGGACGTTTCGCTCAGGAAGGGGGGAGAGGCGTCTCCTGCACAAACATCTCCCTATCGGTGTGTTTTCGAGCACATGCAAGTATCATCAAAGCAGAGGCTCTTGATCAACTTCTAACTTTTGCTAAGACATGTGACGCTCCTACTGAAAACCCCATCTTTTCCTTACCGGAAGGAATAGGCGAGGGCAATTTACGCTTGAAATGTTATTCACGCGTCAGGCTATGTTGTTGACGAAATCCCAAGCCTAATCACGTTGCGCATGAATGGAGTGGATGAGGAGGAAGGGCAATTTGCGCAGCCAACTTCGTTGCATCACATCTGCCAAACCATTTGACACAAGTTTATAGAATTTCGCAACGTCTCTCTCTGCATCAAAAAGCTATCATTTTGGTCAGAGAGATCAAGTGTCAGGAGTCACGTAGCTGAAGTAGATTCCAGGCATTCCCTACCAGGCAAGTCCTGTGCTTACCTCATTGACATATGTCATCGGCGGTTAAGCTTATCACAGGTGTACAGGTGTAGTTGGGGCATCAAAACATGCCTCCTCTGCCTCCTCATTCCTCCTTCCTCATTCAAGTTAATGCTGAGTTGGCATTCACAGTGGTGCCTGGGCGTGGATTAGGCACTTCTCCACTTCAATAACTGCAAAGTAATCCCTGGATTTTGATCAGATCTAACCTTAAAATCCTCTATTAAAGTGGTTTCAACACAAATCTGCTCATTTGGACCTCTACCTAGGGTATAACAAAGACCCAGGTTTAATCTTTACAAATCCCCTTGAAAAAAATAGAAGATTGAAATTGGATGACATGTTTTGACAGCATAAGGGAGGTTGCATTTGCCATTGTTCTAGTTGAATAGACAAATCCGACTGTCGTCCATCCAACCATGTCCTCGGTGAAGGTAGCAGTTCGTGTGAGGCCCTTCAACAAACGGGAAGTGGGGCTTCACTCAAAGCGCGTCATCTCGATGTCCGGAAACACAACAAGTGAGTTTGAGTGATCTCTGGCTAATCTGGTAGGACTGGGCACATTCCTACACAAATTTTGTCCATTGTAAGGGTCACTGGGCAGTCACTCATTCCCGATTTACTCGATTATTTGAAGGTTGTCAAGCAACATTGAGGTGTTATGAGAGTTAGAAGGCTGTTGTGTTGCTCTGAAAGGCATTACTTTTACACAATTTCAGCCATACGCAAAGCGGATGCAGACGATTCCACGAGCAAAACCTTCCAATTCGACTACAGCTACTGGTCACACACCGATGTAAGTCCTTCTTGCCGCATCAGTCGGTGGCTGAGTTCTGTCGGCTCTTTGAGAGTAGCCCCTTCCTTCCCGGTTAATCTGGTCCGATTCATCAAGACGAGTGATTGTAAAATGAAAGGAAATTTCTAGTATATTTAAAAATTATCTCATCTTATTGTGCTCGCAAATGGGCTTCCATTTCTTCCAGCATCCACCTCAATGCTGCAATAGGAGGTAGCGGTTCAAACGACTTCAAATGGAATACCATCCATTCATAGCTACTTCTTCATTTTTAAAGTCGGTTATTTTCACACATAGAAATGAAACTAAAGCCGATTTTCAAAGACGTAGAATCAAAGCCTCCTGCTTTTACTCGGACAAATTACAGAGCTTTTTGGTGAGAAAGTACACACAAAAACATAAGGCCGAGTAGCTGATAAAATCCACCACACTATGACACTTGTATTCGAGGAGGTCTTTGCTCTCCCACCTTTCAGTCCACCGATCCCCTGTTTGCTTCGCAAAGTAAAATCTACGCTGAAATGGGCGTGGAAGCACTGGAACACGCGCTAGAAGGCTACAATGTCTGCGTATTTGCCTACGGGCAGACGGGTTCCGGCAAATCCTACACCATGATGGGAAAGCCCGACGATCCCGTGCACATGGGACTGTCACCACGTCTCTGTCGTGATCTTTTCACCCGCCTGGAGAAGATACAAAAGCAAAGAGGACAGGAGTTTCAGAGCATCGTTGAGGTTCCTTGTGATGTTGTTTGTTAATCCGAGGGGATGGGATGTTCAATCTACTAGCATACTACTAGCAGAGCCTGTGATTTACTCCCTTCTTGGGCAATTAATGACCTCGCCTTTCAGAGGCTTTTGTTCCTAAGGCCATTGTAGGCGCCATTGTCTTTCTACGTACTTTTTCATGCTGCTCTCACGAGGGTCAGATTTTGCCTCGATAATTTTGAAGGCACCCACTGCCAGTGTACAATGAAATATTGAACCAGGGACTGAACTCTGGGGCTAGGAATATCGGCGGAAGCTCTCCATAATGAACGAGTGCTATAAATCCAAAAAAAAGCTGAGGAACAAATAGCGCAAGCGCCACAGGCCATAAACTTGGCGACTGCAGTACTAGAGGCCGATCTGGTCCGGGTAGTAGGATAAACGATTAATCCAAACGCCAGTGTTTATTTTAAATTCTTGAAAGCTGATCGGAAGAAAACCCTTCAAAAATAAAGCATACCGAATGGCAAAGACTTCTGAGGCCTAAATTGGCGGATCCAACTAACATGAGATGTGGGCGAGTCTGGGAACTCAACCAAGAAGGCCGACTGTTTAAGTGAACTGGCTTCCCTAATTTGCCCTTTTAGCTTTCCTATATGGAAATATACTGTGAGCGGGTACGAGATTTGCTGAATCCCTATGGAAAAAGTAACCTGCGAGTTCGTGAACACCCAGTCTATGGACCCTATGTGGAGGATCTGTCCCGATGTGCAGTCCAGTCATTCGATGAGATCAACGAATTGATTGAGGCTGGAAATATGTCCAGGTAAGGCAATAATGCTTTCTTATGGGTTAATGGAGGCGTGACGGTTTGTTAGCTGACTGAGGTGCACGAAAAACAGCTCCATCGCTAAAGTTGAATCGTGGGAGACTTCTGAAGACTTGTAGATGTATGCGTTTTAGCATTGCCATACACGATGGCATTACCTTGAGTTTCAGTGGAAAGGCTTAAACTGCCTTCCTGAGTTATCTATGCTTCTGTGGATAGTTGTTGCATAGTGAGGCTCAAAGGCGGAAGTGTTGACCTCTATGCTACTTAATTTTGAATTCAGTAGTTTTGGTTGCGCCGTGAGGATACCACCAATTCGACTTCAGTCGATCACGAATCTCTTTTTTTTACCATAGAACTGTCGCTGCAACGAATATGAATGAGACCAGTAGCAGGTCTCATGCCGTCCTCACTCTTCTTGTGACCCAAAGGGAAATCGACACACAAACACAGCTTGTTGCTGAAAAAGTAAGCTCATTTCATCCCTACGGATTAACTGAAGGCAAATATTTGGGAATATTTATCAAGGCGGGTACTTAGTGAATGGATAAAAGAGGTTTTTGAAGTCAAAATTCTGCTGATTGTTTTGTGGGTGACCTCGAGCCTAAGTTCCTTTCCTAATCACTTTTACGCCATTTTTGTTTCGCCGCATGACTGCGTAAAGAGTAGGTCGCCTTTTCTACTTCGAGCGTAAATTTCGTAACACTCCGGATCCTCTTCGCACTAGTAGTTGCCATACAGAAAGCACAAATCAGGTTCACTGCTTCACTCACTCTAGTTTTTTTGTTCACGTGCCTTCGAACGACTTAGAGAGTAAACAAAACGTTGACAAGTTGTGTGTCCTGCCGTAGAGTGAGTCGAGTGAAGCTGAATGAGTGAATTTACGTAAAACAAAAAGAAATTAAGCGAGAAACTTCCAACTAGTTTGGTTTGGCAAGCTCTAGAAGTGTCTTGTGATAAGTTTGGGTTTGATTCCGGGTTTATGGGCTACCAAATGGACATGAATGTCCCAGTCTGTCTTGGAACTTGAGTAACCAATTGTTCATTGCAGTTGTCAGGTGTGCATCCTCCTAGACTGGGGATTAGGCTCCCTTTCAGGGTCGATCGGCCAATTCTCGTTTGGGGTGGCTAATTTGTGAACAATTCGTACGTCAATCATGTGCTCTCACCTCACCGTCATGATAGCAGTCTAGAAATGGGCCATTCCCGAGCCTTCAACCAATTGCTCGGACTGATTTTGGATAAATCGTTCCGCCAACTTATTTTCAGTCGTTCGCGGCATAATTAAATTCAATGGGCAGGATTTTTTAGGGTGACTTTCCAACTCCAAAATAGGCAAAACACCTTGATTGACTTCATGGCATATTCTGGAGGAGGTCCACATCTAATGCTCAGTATTTTCAACTAACCTTCCTTTTTAACGGAAGAGTCGCCATTTAGAGTTAAAGTTACCCCACTAATTGCTTCCGTTGTCTGCCTTAGTTTCGCGTCGAAACTTGTGTTTTTTAAATGGTTGGTCAAAAAAACTGTCATCAATTTGGCAATGACCAAAAAAATGAAAGCACTCACAGCCTAATGTAAGTGGATTAAGGAGCAGCACAACTAGACTTTCTGTGTTTAGCCATCCTTGCAAGTTTCCTAAGTGACGAATAAATTAGTGGTTCAGGCATTGCCACGGTCCAAGAATCGAAGAATTGTCAAGGGAATATGAATGTGTAGCTTTTAAATTAGGGATTCAATGAAGAGAGCATTATTTCGATACGTCTTGTTTTGATATTTCATAGGTGTCAGAGGGGAGGGGGGGGAGGGTGGAATTTGGGTCTCATCATGGTTGAAAGAATTGCCTTCGTCTTTTAGGTGAGCAAAATCAGCCTGGTCGACTTAGCCGGTAGTGAAAGAGCTGATGCAACAGGAGCTACGGGAGCACGACTCAAAGAAGGCGCCAATATAAATAGATCCCTCACCACACTGGGCAAGGTCATTGCCTGCCTGGCTGAGATGGCGGTGAGGCCTTGTGATTGGATAGATGCCCACTTCCCCCCTGAATTTGATTGGCTATTTGAAGGTTGTGACTTTAAAATTGATATTCAGAGGAAATTTTAACCGTCATAAAATAATTGACGTTGGTTTTTATCCCACGCCATTCTTATATGCAAAATTTGTCAATGTCTTGCGAATTTTAAGTTAAAAGAGACCATTGTGAGGCGACCGCACTCTCTAACTTCTGTTATAACGGCATAGCTCTTATACACCTTTTAGACATCGAAAAAGAAAAAGAAAAACGATTTCATCCCCTACCGAGACTCTGTTCTTACCTGGCTTCTTCGTGAGAATTTAGGTAAGCACATTTGGGATAGTACAAATGTCAACTTAGACAACTGGCGCCAGACCTGGTGTGAGTGGTTAGCCGTTTTGGCTCCAAAAAACATCGATAATGAGAGTATCAAAAGGAGAGTGTAGACCTATTCTGAACTCGTTTTACTCGCCACAGTTCGAAGTTCACCAGGCGGGCAAAACCCTACTAACAATTTTATTATTCATGCCCGAAAGCGTAGTAATATGAAGGGGGCTTTGAAGAACCGACAAACAACAGTCTGGTTGCGCATATATTTGTCTGTTTTGGAGTCACTCGGTCAGATGTCTATGGCTTAACTTGGGAGACTTATGACTGAAAGAAAAAGGCACCTTGTTTTCTCGAACGCATGAAGTGAGCCTCTCCTTCAGGTGGCAATTCGCGAACAATGATGCTGGCTACACTCTCACCGGCAGACGTGAATTACGAGGAGACACTGTCAACTCTGCGCTATGCAGACAGAGCCAAACAGATTGTCTGCAAAGCGGTCATCAATGAGGATCCCAATGCTCGTATTATTCGCGAACTCAAACTGGAGGTGGAACATCTTCGAGCCCTCTTGCGCTTGGAAAAAGGTGTCACGATTACGGGCAAGTTGTTAACCTCTCATCGTCCAGTGGAGACGGATTACTACCGTTTCCGCTCTATCTCTCTCTCTCTCCCTCTTGTCTTTTGTGTTTTGTCTTGGTGTCTAAAGACTACGGCCGGCCCACACACAGCGGTTTGATGGATGACTTGAGCCTTAAAAAGTAAACTTAAAGGAGCAGAAGTAAAGTTGATCCTTCTCTGGGGAGAGTCGGTGGTTGGGAGGAAGGCTAGATGGCTTCATTTGGTCGTTGTCGCCTCCAGTTCGTGTGTGGGTCTGGGCTTAAAAGCAGCGCGGATTTAAAGCAAACGCCCAAAAAGACTTTCCTCAAAAAAAGACAAAAGACTACAAAATGGGGCGGTTATTTTCGACTGAAAATAAGCCTCTGACTAGTTTCCTTTTCCCCCGCTGGCAGAGAAGGCAAATGTGCCAGTCTTAAAGCAATTGCATGGGATGTTGTGAGCAGATAAAGTGAATTCTTTGCATGGAGATGGAAGGTAGGTTTTATCCCGCCCTCAAAGACTACAGCATCAAAGTGGCTTTGATTGCGCCGAGGATAAAGAAAGCCCCATTGAAATGGTAAAGGCAAACGTCAATGTGGAATGAAATGACTGTCTTTCTGTTGGCTCTTTTATCTTGGTTTCAATGAGCCCAGATGGAGGCTGTGTTTCAAGTAATTGTCCGACTAGTGGTTAGGTTTGTAGTAGGAGCCTGAAAACGTGCTACCTTAGACCAGGGAAGAGAATAATGAAAATATGCGCCTCTTTGGTGAACTTTTGACCTCAAAGTGGTGATTTGTTTGAAAAGCGGGTCTATACGAACGGTGGTCGGATTTAAACAAGAGCGCCGTCATCTCCTTCCCACATTTAGTGTAAATGCTGGTGAGATTGTGATTTTTCCGACTCCCACTTTTACCTTCTATCACATGATGTCTGTTTTTTGTTGGCTCAGGGGTAGTGCGCTCTCCCTTGGCAATTTGTTTGCAAGGAGCAGAAAGTTTAGTGGTTCTAAACTTAGAAGTGGAGGCAAAAACCGAATTCAGCCCCGCCGACAGGAGGAAGAAAGTAGCTACTGCACTGTCAACACTAAACTGTCCAATGGAATTTTGAGTGTGCCCAGACCCTCGTTTGGCCGTAGGAATTCACTTTTTTCGAGTCTGACAAGGCGACTTTGCATTCCCGGGATGTGAAATGCAGCCCTTAATGGAGGACTTAAGTCTGTAGCTTCACATGACTTCAAAGGGATCCGGCGGGTGATTATTCCAACCTCTCCAAATGTCGAAAGTGAGGTGTGATGGTGGACGTAGTTCGACCAGTCAGGGATTGCCCATCTATCGTAAGAATTGTCATTTATTTTATCTTTTGTACTTCATATGAGATAGAGGTTAAGAAATTGTGTCTCGAAGCCTTCCACTTATGCGGCATGGAAAACAGCGGAGAGTTGGAGAGCCACATTGACAGTATTACATCTTCAGACTACGGTCAAGGTGACAATCTGGCAGTGAATAATACATGAGTCGAGCGAGTCAACTGCTTACCTGAAGTTGAGGTCCTGAGGTTCGTGCACCCGTCTATCCATCCATTCATCCATCCCGAATACCTCTATTCACGTCTACCATTGCTTTGATTCAAATCTAATGCTCCAGTTCCCTTTTGGAAGGCCTTCCAATTTGTCGGGGATTAAAATTTCGGGGCTGTTTGGAAGTCTACGTGGTGCATTAATTCCCTATATCTGCACATATTCCACTAACGGAGGCTCGGGTGGTAATGGACCCGGGAAGCCCGATCTTATCGTGTTTTATTAGTTCCTTTTAACTGCACAACCTGTGAAAAACAATGAATTGTCTCTCTTCCTGTTGGGAGAGGTCCATCAACTCTCCTCGTGATTTTTTATGCGTAATGAATAAAAAGGCAGCCCTCTGGCTCTTCACGTATGAGACTCCACGTCTAAGTAATTTCGTTCCACCTACCCAGGTCCCAAAAGTTGTGCTTTCAATAGATTTTATGTCAGTGCCTCCCTTCTTTTAGGTACTACTGATATACCCGCAAAAATGGAAACGAGTCTGGAGCTGAGGGAGTACGAGACACGCATTGAGGAGTTGCGGGCCTCGGAAAAATTGCTGGCTGAACTCAATGAGACATTGGAGATGAAGTTGAAGAAAACGGAGGCGCTACGAGCTCAAAGGTTAGTGTGATAAACATCCCGTTTTTTATTCCCCTTTCGTGTAAACCATGCGGCATTCAATTGAGACATCCTAAATGTAGTCATTATCCTCCTTAAAACGATCTAACGTTTGGAGGTGCTTCGCACGCAACCATCCGAATGACTTTTTAATATTTTGTTTTCGTAAGGCAGTATTGATAAGTACTGTCTCAATTGGCCCAATAAGGCACCGGTTAGAGGGGAGAGAGGACAACTAGCGGAGGAACGAATCGGGGGCGGGCGACAAATTGATGAAAGAAGCAGCAAAGAAAACGATACATGACATTTGACAGGCGAAGCTTACTCTCAAACCTTCTCACCACCCAACCCGAAGGGAACTCCCAGCTCTTAAAAATGTCAACAATGCGGTATAAAGAGCATGGTGCTTGGGATAGACATTAGGCTGTTGAAATGGGACAGAAATTGAAAGCCTTTATTTGGTAATCGAGGAAATAAGCACTGTCAGATAGAAAAACCGCTAACCGTGTGTCTTTCTGTTTTGTGTAGAGAACAGGAATTGCGAGGCATGGGTATTGCTCTCCACGCAGACGGTGCGCTAACAGGAGTTTTCGCGCCCAAGGTAAGTCCCACAATTCCATGTGCAGCCGCCTTTTTCGAGTGATGAAGGGTCTTTCACTACCCTTTAGACACCAAATCTGGTAAATTTGAACGAGGATCCCACCATGTCTGAGTGCCTGATATACTACTTAAAACAGGGCACGACTCGGTAAGTACCGCTAATCTGAGTCTAGTTAATGCAATCAGAAGTTTACATCTCCTTTTTGGAAGTGATAACCAAGATAGTACTTGCATATAAAGTGCTTATTTTGTTTTCTCGTTTAGATTGGGTCACCTCAACGAGGGGGACGACCTTGACATTGGCCTGCTTGGAAGTTTTATCAAACCACATCATTGCAACTTTATGCTGAAGGATAGTGAGTTTTTTTAAGTCAAAAAAAGTTTATTTATTTCTGCGTTTAGCATTTTCAACTCTACATGCATATTAACTTAAGCTTTTCAAATTAGCGCGGATTCGGACTTGACGTTTCATTGGTCGATGAGTTGGTTTCTGATTGGTAGATCAGGAGACAAATAAAGTTATGGTTTTATGGCAATTGAGTAACACTCCAGTTTATATCGCCTACAAGCGATCCTGGAGCTCTTCACAAAGTAAATTGGAGAGGAGGCTGCCTTTTTGTAAAAATAAAGAGACTAGGAGATAGGAAAAAGGTTCGCGGAGAATGGAGCAGGTCTGAGAAGTTGGGTACCCTACTACCACGCAGATTACATTGCCTACTAAACCCACAGTGGTTACGTGTCTTACAACCAAAAATAAAACGAAAATTACTCTCAAGCCGACACGTTCGAGTGGTTAGTTTCTTCCAGCAGGAGGATATTGGTTGATACTGGGGAGGTGCCGAGACTTGGAAAGGGAGAAAAGGACGTCCAAGACTTATTCTTTTAGCCAGGTCTCAAGGATGCACTTTCTTGAGGATTGTGGCACCGCACAATTATAGATGGGTGGATAGATTGGAAAGTTTTCCATTTTTATCTATTACTTTTCCACAAAATACTCAATTGCTCAATGAGCCAAATTTAACAAATCTTTTTGCCTGTTTGGGTGGTTTGAATGCGCGCGCCTCCTCCCACACTGGCATTTCATTGGTCAGAGCGCATTTGCGTTTATCACAAGTGCGATCCAACTTTGAATCCAAAAATAGCACCTTTAATTGGCCAAGCGGGAGTGGAGCAGTGTAATCCGCATTTCCCTTTTGTAGATGTTGTTACCATCGAGCCAATTGGTGGAGCGGAATGCTACCTCAATGGCGGTCTCATTTCAAATGCGACGGAATTGCACTCAGGCGATCGTGTTATATTGGGGAAAAATCATGTCTTTCGGTTTAATAATCCGCTCACTCGTAAATTCCCTCCTTTGCTGTTTTGCTAATCCCCTTTTCATCACAAGCATTTGAGAATACTTGATGATGGTGATAGTAGTTATATGATATAAGTAGTATGTGACATTTTTGGTGAAGAAAAGTTTAATTTTAGAATGAGCGTTACTCAGCTGTTTAGCTTCACTGTTAATGTTTAATTTTTGCATGGTTAGTATGAGGAACCAAAGAAAGGCAGAAATCTATGAAGACTAGCTAATTAAGCTGTTCTTAACGAATTTAGCTCATTAAAACAAAATGGTGCAATCAAATTCTTTTCGTTTTAAAGGGCGTGAACGGAAGACAAATGGTACCGACGATATGACCAGTAAGTTCTCCATGCTTAATGGTCAGGGGTACAAAATTAAAAGAGACATCAATGAAAAGAAGCCGCTGGGGAAGTAGCAGTTCCGTCTCCCAAAAGTCTTACTGTTTCTATTTACACCCATGGAAGCACTGCCATCTGATTAGACAAATTTCGACAATAGGCAGATGGTGACAAACCCTCGAATTTTAATCTTTTTTGAGGCTCAAAGTAAAATAGAGAGGTTGCAATGCCATTCAAGACTTTGTAGTCAAGCTCTCACTTCTGTCCTAGCGAGCATGACGGAGACGGTGGATTGGACCTATGCAATATGTGAACTCCTCGACAAGCAGGGAGTAGACTTGCGCAAAGAAATGGACGAACGACTGTTAGAGATGGAGGAGCAGTATCGTCGAGAGCGCGCAGAAATAGACAGACGTTTTGATGAACAGCGAAGGGTTCGTGCAGCACTTGCTTTGCCCCTTCCACTTTTTGTCAAGACACTTTAAAAATGTGCGATATTTTTTTCTACAGGAATACGAAGGTCAAATTCAAGTCCTACAAGAAAAAGTGGAACAGCAGTCCATGCTCAGTTCAATGGTTCAGGAAGACTCTGTTTCCGAGGAGGAAAGTAAGTCTTACACCAATTAATTGTGATGACTGAAATGTCGAATGGAGAAGGTCAAATAGCTCCTAATCGTATCAAGCAGTTTTCAACGTTGTTCGCGATCCTCTTGAATGGATCTCGACTTAAAAGTGTGCGACTTGCCCCTTCCTTTCACTGTCTTGGGTATGAAATGCATTGTGATAATTTCGACTTGTGACTCACCGCTAAAGCATTGTTTTTGATCAAACTTTCAGCGGACACGGTTTGGAGTGATCGGGAATTTCAGTTGGCACGATGGGCTTCCCAGTGTTGGCGACACTGCAGACTCACCACCAAAAGGGTGAGTTGAAGCATCCACCGTGTAGTGTGCTTATTTCCTTCAAATAAACAAATATTTGTAAAAGCGAAAAAAAGAAACAAACATCACAAATCCGACGTTCTTTGGGTCCTTCTTTAACCAGGGGTTCCTGTGTCACTACCTTCCGATCAGTCAAATCATAGTACGTGAGGCCCACACATCCAAATGTATGCCATCCACGGCTTTGATCGTTGTACAGCGGTCATGTCTTTGTTTCGAAGCGTATTCACCAATTGAAGTGTAGGAATGAAAGAGACTTTACGCCTTTCCTTCCTAACAAAGTACATCTACTTGACGCATGTGTTTGTGCAGAGCTTGATCTCTCCCTCTCTCTCTCTCTCTCTCTTCACCATGGTAAAAGGGTAGCACGACACCCATCAACGGGATGTCATTTATGCTTATCACTTTTAAGATTTCTCTTTTTTAGGATATCCTGTGGAATAACGCTGTTCTACTGAAAGAGGCAAACGTTATGAGCGTTGAATTGGATAAAAAGGTAAAAATTTCCGCTTTTATCAGATGGAACATCGTTGATTGGTTGAAATAGCAGCGCATCTACAAACACCCATGTAGGGCCTGCCATATCTCTAAAGGCCAAAAAAATTGTTGCTAATATAGGAGGAGGTAGGAGAAGGGCTAAAAGACCATCTTCTAGTCTGTACATTCGCCTTTGAGATGCCGAATGGGATGGGAGATCCCATTTGAAGAGTCAGTAGGACAGTCAACCAAGAGGAAGGAGAGAAGACAGTCTTGTCAGGACGATGAACGCTTAAAGCGCTTTAACTTTTGTAGATGCAATATCAATTTGTCATGTTGAGTGACACGCCCTACACACCGCTGAAGGATGAACTGATGGGAGTGAGAAATTCGTTGCCGCGTCATGGTATTCACACAGTTGATGGTTTAACTCCGTATCCTACAGCCGAGGAGTGGCCTCTTAATCGAGGTGTCATCGCTGTTGAGGCCTTCAACACAACCAACGGTCTCAGCTACAAGTGGAGTCTCCAAACCTTCTAGTGAGTGGCTTGAAATGCGTAAAATAATTTGATGTGACAGATGTAGGTGATACGTCCATTATAAAGATAATGTCTCTCTTCGACTATGAATCCTCCTTCGCCTTCCAAATTGTCAAGTTCCTTCCACGCAACTTTTTAGTCAACGTCTTGTGGAAATGCAAAAGTACTTCCACGCTGAAGGCGATCTCTCCACATGTGCATTCAATCGGTCGTACTCACTTCAAGCCAGAAATGGCTCAATGTCTTCCTGTCCCGAGAAATCTGCTTCTGCGCTCGCGTTAAGGTCTGAAGTCGACGATGAAAGTGTCAAAAAGGAGGATAAGGAGGAAGAAGATGAGGAGGATTATGCTGCAACCACTGATCCGTTCTACGACAAACTTCCGTGGTTCAAGCCTATTGGAAGGTAGAAGGTTTCATTCAAGCTTTATAATTTTAACTCCGCATGTGTTTCCCTTTCAAAGGTGTCTCGTCTACCTCACCAATCTCTACTTCGACATGTCATACGAGCAAGAGCTGCCTCTAATCAATCACAATGGCGAACAAGTGGGTTTCATTCGGGTGTTGGTGGAGTCCAGAAATGACTCATCACCACCCCGTTCACCTGCTCCCTCACCACTCTTTGGACCGCCTTCGCAGGGCGGACAGCGCAAAGGTCATGCCAAACTGCATTTTGATGACCTCGAATACTTCACATCCGAGGTAAGCAAGACCTACCCATGGCAAAAGACTATTAAGGCCAAAGCATTGCGATAAAGACTAGGAGAAGGGGCGGAGAGGAAGGAATGGGGCTAGTGACTTGAAGTAAACGGTTCACCCTGAAGTGCTAGATAACACAAGGTTTTCATACGAGGAGAAACAAGAACCTCTCTATCTTATCCCGTTGTATGAGTATCGCTGTGGAATCGACTCAACTTTGTTGGCCAATTTCTGGTTTTTTAGTCCTGCAGACCGATTTCAAAAAGGATCTAACGTGATTTAATTTAAATGTGGCTCAAACACGAAGGACGTAGGTAACTCACCTCTTTGATCAACAGAGGATCTGTTTCGAAGTTATTTTTTTTAAGGGAGAATTCATTTTCAACATTTATCACCTTTCATGCAAAATAAATACCTTTCGACACGGGTTTATTATAAAGCCTTGCCGATGACTAGATTATGGCAGCAATATTGTTCATCCGTTACAGGCTAGTGGTGACTCTTACTCTGACGACCTTGCCTTTGGAAAGTTTGAGCCTAGGCTGATACCCGATCCTCTGGCAACCGTATGTCCAATCGAATCGGACGATGGAAAAACGCCAAAAATACGAGAAGGACGCTTCTTTCCCGCAGATAGTACCACAAGTAATAAGATGAACTACTACTTAATGTTTATAAGTAAAAAGTATTTTATTGAATTACTTGATTGAAGGGCACACCAAAGGTGCACGAGTTGCATTTTTTTTCTGGCCGCCTTTAGGTGAAAGCGATATTGTAACGGAGGAGTGTAGTAGACGTCCATGGCTGAATGAAGAATACCTCCCCGAACACCTTCGAATCGGTGAAACATTTTGGTGGAAAATAACTATTTTAGCTATCCGCGGTCTGCCACCTCACTATACCAGCGTATTTTGCCAGTTCTCGTGAGTTACCAGTGTGGCATTGAAAGGTGTTTACGCTACAGTAGACATAGCACGCCCACATTTCAATATTTTTTTACTTCATCTTAGCCTACCCTGCAAACCCGATGAGGTGTATTCGACAGAACCGGTGGAAAATACGAAGAAAGGCGAATATCTCGAATTTTGCCAAATTCAGAAGGTGAATGAGCCCCACAAGTCTTGCCTGCATACGATGATGGGGTTTCATAGAGCAAAATAGAGAAAGAATTTCCTTTTTGTTTGCCTTTTAGTTTACTGTGACCGTAACACGTGCCTTTGTGGATTGTTTGATGCGCAAACCCCTAACCTTTGAGGCATTCGGACATGCCCGCAAAGGCCACTCATTAAAACAACTGCAGAAGGAGAGCAGTTTGATTCAGACGTAAGTGAAGAGGTTTCCCCAAAACATCCATATTTAGAACACCTGGTAAAAATCCTTTCTTTTCTTCCATATTTTCGTAACATTCCACCACGAATTTAAAAGCACACTTTGCACATTTCCTTCAGGTGCTTTTGCGCAGTTGTTCATCCCAAAAAACAGGTTTTGTTATTAACGAAACAAGTCACCTATTTTAAAATCTCAAGGCTCTTTTTTATTTAAAGCTGATTTATGATACGCCTGTGCGAATTCAAACGAACTAACAAACAACGATTCATGTAAACAAACAGATAAAATGACTTAATGAAAATAGGCTTATGGACTACTATTATGAGGGAAGAAGAACTGCTTTTTCCGTTTGATTTTTTTAGAGTGTGGGAATGCCATTTCTAATTATATTACATTTCGTCATTTGCTCACACTAGTTGACACTTGACATTTTGTCGTTAGCTGTCTCATCCGTTTCGGTTAATTTCTGGGATGATTTTATTGCTTCAGCATTTTCAATGCTTTGTCAGCAAGTCCTAAATAAGCGATACGGTCTGCTATCTTGGCGAATAGGCTTGATTTTGGTGGCCAAAGTGGTCGGGTCGACAACAAAACAATGCTCTCCCATGGTTGTCGTTCGGTGCTCCAACCGTCTGCGAATTGAAGGAAGTTGATAAGCTCTTATACATTCACTGTTGGCATGAGCAATAACTAAAGGACAATGCGGAGAACGAATACCTCCTACTCTCGAAGGGTGGTAGGGGTTAATCTGTACAAGTCAAATCTGACGTCATAATAAATTAGCCACTTTGGCAAGCGCGGGATCACAATGGCTGTCGAGGTTTCAAGTAGCTCTTTGATTGTGTGCCCAGACAAACATTCAGCCGTCCACATCGGTCTTCCTTTTGTGATGTGAGGTGCGGATTTGGATTATTTTCCGATTCGATGCGGTTCACTCACCTCTGGTATTAAATTTTCGTCTCATAGGCATTCCCCAAGAGCCACAATGAGCCGCACCAATCAAAGGATTGAAGAACTATAAGTTGAAGAGTTGGTGAAGTTAATTGGACAGTATGGCACACCCCTTGTTTAGCGATTCATCTGGTTGAATGGGATATTACCGTAACAGATGTATACATTAATGCGTGTTCCTTTTTTTCTGTCCTCTTAACCAGGCGGTCAAACTTGTCCTTGAGGAAGGGCCTGCCTGCCACGCTTCTCATCCCCCCACCAGTCCCTATTCAAAACTTCGATTTGGCCAATCTGAACCCTCCGTAAGTTAATCAAACTGAAAAATGGCAAGCGCAAGACTGTTAGTTTGTACTAACGAATTCCTTTTATTCGCATATAACAAAAAATTTGAGATTAGAGTATTTTATCCTCCATTCAATGTGCAGTTTTTTGGCCGTTCGCTGTTACAGAACCCAGTGATCTTTAACTATTTTTATTATTGCATCATTAAGGAAACTAGAAGGTTAAATGATGCAAGTGACCTCGTAAAATTATGAGGGGCAATGTTGTGACCTTCTCTTGCCGGCATCTTTGGTAAATCCTGTAATGGCGGACGAGGAGAAGGGTATGTAGGTGAATTTGCACTACGACCAAGAGCCATACCCTGTAATGCATGAAGCCCTTCAGGGCCAAATTGTATGCAGGTGAAAAATTCTCACTCATGCCTTTTGATGTGAGCTTCCTTTGGGGTTTAGTTGGCGGAGGGTTTACGCCTCGTAGATTTTTTATTTTCGTCGGGCCATCACAAATTGGATAGTCAGGTCGCCTTCGGAAATGGTGTCAGGCTCAATCTTTTTGGATGGATGCAAAAAAGCCACAGGATTACAAATCTAAACAAAATAGTTCAAAATATTTGATATTCACATGGTCGTAATATGCTACTACATTCGTATATAGTAGTATAACAGCAATACATGAAAGGCCTTCGTGAAGTGTGATTTTACAGGAAAATGCAAGGAAAAAAATAAATAAAGATGGGAATATTTTAAGATTCGAATGTCATCCGCGAACAAACTAACTTCCTCATTCTCCTATATCAGTAGCATTACCGTCTCGCAGGCTATCGGCCCTAATAAAGCCCGACGACAGGTGATGGGTTTACCAGCTCTAACCAATTTGTGCCTTTCTTTTACAGCGATTCACTAATCCATCAAAACGATTTGCTGGTCTGGTTCGAAATTTTGGAACTCAGTGCTGCTGGAGAGTAAGTAAAGATAAGTTGTTTGCGAACTTCTAATCACGATTTTCATTGGCTACTTCCATTAACTAAGAAAATGCCAACAAACCATTCATCCTTTTTTGAACATGGTTCAGTCAAGGTGGATTTTCATCACAAAGACCTTATACACATTGAAATGCCCTCCACTTTGTTTTCCAAAACATAGGGACTGATAAAAGTGGAAGATGTATTCATCATTTTCTGATTGGATAAATGGTTGGTTAATCAGATGTTTATTAGGAGAGGAAGAGTAAAAGCCTCGAATAAAATGTATACATTGTTCTAAAATAGGGCTAAAAATATGTCACCTGTGGAGGAAATATTATTGCCTGGATTGATTAACTTAAGGTGTCAACCTTGACCCCTTACTGGGCAGGACTAGAGGTCAAAGGCCTTCCAATCCTGCATTTGATATGATAGACTAAGGAATACGGGGTTGATTATCTACCACATGATTTAAGGATTAATGACTGGCGTGGGCCGCGATCTCGACATCCGCTTAATTGAAGGTCTTGTAGAGTCGAACAGAAAGTTCTCTGCCACGTGGTAACAGATGATTTTGCTGTCGTAAAGCATCATCAAGACTGGAGTTGAGGAGTTTTGGGAAAATTGCAAAGGCAATCCATCAGTGGGACGCGAAGCTGTTGGAGGCAACATTTGTGATATTGCGATTCTAAGTAGAGAAAAACAGGTTCCCAAGAGTGGGGAAAAGTGGAATCTGATTGGTGGATGAGCTTCCAATTTGAATGCTTTGCAAAGTGAGTTTATCTCGGGTTCAAGACTTCTTCGGCAATTCAATGGACTTCATTTGGAGGGAACCCATCGGGTATTTTCGGTCTTAGCTGATTGCAGACATTTGGTGAAAGCCAAAAAGGCGGCTTCAAGCACTTCAGCTCCAATCTGGATAAGCAGTGTAACTACTGCACAAATAGAGCTGATAGAAAGTTCTATTTGTGCAAGTCTCACTCTCCAGGCATCCGAAAAACATCCGCCATTCCCAAACTGGCTGCAACTCTTTTTGGAACGAGACAATCACATGATTACAGGCGAGATAGGGTGGACAATTGAGAAATAAAGGGAGGATAGAAACGCAGGTGTAGGCGTTTTTGTGTTTCACAGTGGAATGTCCAAGTCTCTGTGCATTGTAAAAAGGCTTTGATTCAATAGACAAAGTACTCCAAGTAGCCTGCTGCACTTATTAATTATTCCTCTTTCCCTAGGGAAACCGGATTTTGTTACTGTGTTACCCTACACCTTACATCATGGGAGTGCTGTGTTCTTCCGGGACTCCCGAAAAATCTGCCTAGCCCTTTAAATGTAAAGTCTTTTAAGACATATCGATACAGAAGACGGTTCGCTGTCTGTCCATAGAAGGGGTGGAAGTCTGTAGACATGGCAAGAGTTGTCGAGTGGGAGTCCAGCATTCGATGAATGAAGAACCGGAGGAAGGAGCCTAATCGAATCGCTTCTTCCACGGGCTGCTGATAGTGGATGTGAGTGCACAGTCTGGTGATTTCCTTGTTAGAATAATCAAGAGAGAGAGGCTTCAGGAACGGCAGAGGCCTTTCATGCCAATATCTCATGCACAACTGGAGCACGGCACCCTTATTGTGCAATGAGAAGGACATGGCAAAATGTGTTTAGGAATACGCGGGCACTCCTGGAACCGCATTTTTGGGTTTCAGGCACCCCAATCAACTGCACTAACCGGAATTGATGAAACTTGCACAACTAAGAAAGGAGGAAATCTTAAATTTGAACAATTTTGGCAGTTCCACGGTGGAAACTGTGAGTAGGGGAGGATTGGATATGAACATATCCGTATGAGCACTTCTGTCTAACGGAACAGCCGGTCTTGCCATTTCAAAATGAGATGCAAATTTGAAGCATCAATAGCTTTGAAGGAAGCATGGAGAAATCTAGCATTTCTGAAGCTTGGGTGCGGAAGCAGTGCCAGATTTGACCGCCAAGAGCTGATGACTAACAGCTGAAGGACTTGTAGGATAGCCCTGAATTTAGCATAATGTCTGTTTGTTGGATGTCTGCACCTCTGTTAACGAAGAGGAGGTACTTAATGCTGGGCGGTGTTTGGCTGGCTGCATCAATGAATTCCGACGCCGCGACGAGATTAGTATAATCCAGGAAAGGACGGCCATAATGAAGACCTTTTTAATATCTTTTGCGACTTGATTGCTTCAGCCTAATAAACGCCTTAATTTGTCTGGCTTAAAGTTGATTAATTAATGCGCCTTTTAAGTTCAAAATTCTGGGACATGCTACTCATTCAGTTAATTGAGTAGTATACACTCTGTCCAGTTAGACTTCTTAGAGAGATCAGAGGGAAGAGATTATAAGATAGCCAAGGACAGGTAAATCTGTTTCAGGCTTGGGAGAATAGGCTTTTCGTCATCAAATCATGATCAGCAGCACTCTAGGCGTGTGATACCAAAGCACTTTGGAGTCGACAAAGGAATCGGCCCGACAACCCCGACCATTGTTAGTTGTCGCCTTAGAGATGTTTCCCCCCCCCCCCCCACCCCCACGGTGTAATCAACAACGCTTTGTTTTTATGCATAAACAGATGTAAATCTGCATTTTATCACGCTTTCATTGCCACCGAGCCAGTCGTTCTCTGGTTTTATTTACCGCCTTCTGGGGTAAACAAACTATCCTCTGAGTGACAAACCAACATCCTCGATGGTTGAGACTTGCGCAATTCGCTTAATGGTTTCTCCTTCTGTCTGAAAATGGCACTAAAAATGACCTCCGCATTCAAAATTGCCTATTCGTACTAAATACCACCGCTAAGAAAAAACTGCTTTGAGTTCAATAGTGGCAATGAAAAAGAATGATTTTTTTTCCTTCTTTTTGACTTTAGATACATTTCTGTCCCGGTGCACCGATCCGGCGACTCACCCAGTCAGGGCGTCTTTATGCTACACCAGGGTCTGCAACGCCGATTCGCTGTGACAATTATCCACGAGGCGAAGGAAATTGCCTCACCACCGGTGGAATTTGTTGACTTGCCGAAGGTGGTGGTTGGGAGGGCACGAGACACACCGGAGTTCCACTTCTCCGATGCTCAAACACGAATTCTTTCACTTTCTGTCTTTCCCACCCACTACTTACCACCGGCAGGTGATGACAGGTAGGTGCTTGTCATTTTGCGGTTGCTAGCATCAACAAGGGGTTTGGATCTAGTCGTAAAAGGTTAGAAGAGACGGGTCGGCGCTCCCGATGGTGGCTTTCTCCGATTTTCCATAATGCTGCATCTTCTTTGCTGATGCTTGTGTCCACTGGGCTGTTTTCCTCTATTCCCTTAAAATCTGGTCTAGTTCTATTAACGACCATAGGGGAGAGCTGGTAGATGCCTTCCAACTTCCATCGTTTTGTCATTACATATAGCCAGTGAAATGGACGTTGTTGACCCCCTTATAGCGAATTTATTATAAGAATGGAGGACAGCGTCACTAGCACCAGGGCTCCATCACCTCCAATGGGAGTTGGAGGCGACCCATTCACTTCAAGCATGCATCATGTAGTGAGTACATTCTTTACGATTCTATCCCAGTAGAGTAAAGAATGCCTCTTTATGTGCATGACAAATTGACCCATTGGGTATACATTGTTCAGTCTTTTTCAATGACTCTATATTTTTGGCTTAGGTTATAAATTGCTGTAAGGCTAACATTTCAAAACAAGCAAAGATAGCCCCTGCTGCCCTGATAACACAGCTAAGCTTCAGCTCCTTGCTTGATCTGAGGGAGCGTGAACTCGAGGTTCGTTGAATAGCGTGCTGGATCCGACCTCCCACCTACTTTATGCTTTAATAGTAGTATATGAACTAAAATTCAGGGAAACTCCCCTATTCACTATCCACTGTATCATTGTGTGTTATCCGAGAAAGAAAATTTTTGTATAGATGCCAGCTTAAACAAATGAAATTTTAACGCCGTTACATTGGGCAGTCAGGCACGCCTGTCTGACTTTTGGCTGTGGCAGTTAAAAGTTTTAAAGTGGACTTACAGCCCTAACGGTCGCAATTATGCCGCCTCCTCGTAAAGTCAGCCGGGACTTTTAACTTGCCCTAATAAAGTTATTTATAGTGTTCAATGCCCTATAAATTATGCAGACGGCAACTCGGGCGTCAAATTTGAGCTGTGAATTGGCATTGCGGAGGGTGGAGGGCGGTGGAGAAAGCGGGAAAGCGGCGGGGGGAGGGGGGAAGGGGAAGGGCAAAAGTCGGCAAAAAAAGGCGAGAAGAGAGGGGAATGCTTTTTTTCCCCACTTCTAAAAAAGATTGCTCATGTCGCTTTTTAATGCTGCCTGGGTGAGAGAAGGAAGTGGCGGAGCATTCGGGGTACTTTGATTGCCTTACCAGTGGCCAGCAGGCCTAGTCAATGCTGTTTAAGTGGGTTAAACAAAGCTTGCTTTACTTCATCTACCAAATTCACAATAGTCGTTTTATGAATGTCTGTTTGATAAGAAAAACAGGGATTAGAGTCTTTAACCCTCCCGAAAAATGCACCCCTCGGGAATCTGCTGCTGAAGCATAATTCGAAAGTCTCCTGCATAGAATTTGCTTACTTCTGCATTTTTTTTACTCCAAAAGGGAATGTACCACTCCCATGTAACAATTTGCAAAGATTGAAGCGAAACAACACTGTCAGGCTTCACTTCTTGTCCAGGTTGGGAGCAGTTTGTTTATTTGTAGAGCTGGTCTACCCGACTTTGTCCCAACACAATACGGCATTGATGGAAGTTGTTACTGTTCGCTAGCAGTTACTGCCTGAGTAACAGTACTGGCAGACGGTGCCTCTGTGGGTTGCCCTGCTTTGCCTCTGCAGCGATCCAACCTTCCGGTCGTGCTAGCAGCCTCCCAGACCTGTTGTACATCAGTAAAGGGGATTTGAGGACTGTATTTACAAAATTAAGTTGGAAATTAAGGGATGTGTGGAAAATTAGAGGCTGGTTTTTTGTCCTCCTGTGGGGGATGCCCTTTTTGTTCGAAATATGTAGTCTATGTCCCCGGTCCTCAGAGTGATGCCTCGGCATAGGACAGATGCCAACGAGGTGCCTCTGTGCTGACCACTAAGCTTTGATGAGTTGTCACTTAGAACGTCAAAGACTCCAGAGATAGGATTGAAGGCTGGATTTCTAAGGCTTCCAGCCACTTATCGGGATGAAAGACTTCGAGTTCCAAAAGCGGCGGCAGGCTTAGGTGGAGTTATTCTATCACGACGACCTCTACTGATCAGCTATCTTGTCAGCAATCCCGTCAATCTCGACTCAAGCCCATCCTAAGAAAGCATTACAATGAATATGAGTTGTGAGCCAGTAAGAAGAGGAATATGATCAGTGCATCACCGCATCAACGTGGTCGCTGAAACCCCAGAGGTTGAAGAGCAGTTCAAACTGACGTCACTCTGTTTCGGATCGTGTTTCGAAATCACCGGTGGGATAAAAGAGGATTTAGACAGGAAGGCATTCCCATCCCATCCTACCGCTTTTGTGGATCACATTTTAGACGTTCACACTCTTGGCACTGCTCGGGCTTGGCAGATGCCATGTAGGTGTTGCTGGAGCGCGGTTTTATTAACCCTTCTTTAGGCATCCGCTGGAAGTGCTACATCGTGGCATCGAACCGAAGCCCATGACGTTGTTCTTGTGGATCGTCTTCAAGTTGTGCACAAGTCTAGGCTGGCCTTTATCAAAAAATCTAGAGAAAAGCTAATTGGCTACTGAAAAGTCTGCCTGGTTAAAAATAGGGGATGGAAGCAGGTAGCCCGGAATAAATAGTCCATAATAGGCCAATAAGGGAAGGGGAAAGGCTGGAAAATGCCAGACAGAGTGTCTGTTCGATGTCATGCCTTCTTAAAAATGCCTTGTTTCCCTGCCACGTGATGTATGACTACTTTCCAAGGGCGCAAACATGTTTAAACGCCTCGCCTTCAAGTGAATGGAATGTACGATTTATTTTGTCCCTCTGTGCATTCCTTAAGGCAGGTATTGCGAAAGCAACCTCTATTGAGGCTTTTTTGCTGTTGATTACAGAACATTCTACCGTTTTGAAGCGGCTTGGGACAGTTCATTGCACGGCTGCAGTTTCCTCAATCGAGTGACCCCAAAAGGTCGCACTGTCTACGTCACCATGTCCTGTTACGTTCAACTGAGCTGTAGCCTCGATCCCATTTGTATTACCAAGGATTTTGCCATGGTCATCTTTCCTCGTTCCTCCACCATTACTGTACCCAGGTACGTGGCTTTTCACCCTCTCTGTCCACTTAACCCGCCTTTTAGTGTCTTTTTATGGAGCCATCTTTTCAAATACTTTCCGACACCGTCTGTTCATAGCAGTCTAACCTAAGCACTCGCATAATGTGGAGGACAATTAGAAATGAGGATTTTTACTTTTCGCCTTTGTCTCTTCTTCTTCTTCCTCCTTCTCTTCCCCCTTCCACACTTCATGAGCTGCATCTGAAGCCACTAGGTGCCTGCACTAAGAAAAGCTCTTTTTTGCTTTGCTTGTGAATCTCTCCCGAACTTTTACTCACATTTTTCACCCTCAAAGGCGGTTTGCCAAGGGCAGTCCAAAAGGAAATTTGGGTTTAGGAATTCTAAGTGTGAGTTGCGGTGCTTAAAGTACGCAACTCCACTTTAGAGTTCGCTAATTGCAATTGGTCAAAGGTGGTTTATGAAGTGGAAATGCGGTTGTACCTGTAAATCCTTGGCAGCTCTTATCTGTTCTTGCCAATTTCAAGAAATACAGCTGCGAGAGGCTGTTACTACCCAATAATCACTCACTTCCATCACTTTTTGATCGAGTCATTTCTCACTGGCAGTGTGTATAATAGATCGGGCGATGTTAATCTACTTGATAACTCATTATGATTGATAACAGCGCCGGATTCTTGTTTATACATTTTAAGGAGCAAACAAGAGGATGGTATAGAGTCTTCCGGCTCTCAAGGTGGCATTGAGAGTTAGTCTGTGTCGTAGGATCACGGGAAAGGTGAATGGAGGGACCATCGATGGGACAAAATGAATAGCAGTGGGCAATTGTTGTCCCATTTTTACAGTCATCTTAACCTCTCCAGTTCTGTGGGATTTCTCTCACCTTTGGCAGCAAAATGCACCAGAAATAGGCAATTAGCAGAACTCTCCAGGCGTCTATACTCGTCTTCTGAGCGCCAGCTTTTACAATCGTAGGACTTTCGACTTAACTCCCTCTCCATTATGCAACTTTCTCTTAAAGTAATACCCAAAGTTGACCTCTAAAGCAATAAACCATGCTCCGGTTTCCCAGTTCGTCACCTCATAAGCTACCACTGATAGTAAAATAAGAGGAAAGAAGAGACGAGAAAGCCGGTAGGACTGGAGACATCATATTCAACACTAGTGTGCTCTAGCTTTCTCCAGACGTTACCAAGGCTGGCAGGACAGCCTGTCTGATGTAATTAGTGTGGATAGTTGACACACCGCATTCCGTGTACTTTAGACGTACTTCCAGTTTTATTTGACGTTGCTAAGGCTGAGTTGGACCAGAAGCGGATATCCCCAATTTAACACAACTGTCCACCTAGGTAATTACGTGTTCCTCTGTGTGCCCTAGACGTAAAGGTCTCACAGGTGAGTTGTTATGTACCGACCGGACTGACATCTGTCCTCTCAGTCGTGGCAATAATGAAAATTTATGGTGGTGTGAGCCATGCAGATAATAAATGGGGCTGGATGGATCCCATAGCTCCAAGCTATTCACACTTGAATAGACACTTTATGATAGCCGAATGGAGTATCAAGGAAATTTCCCACTTTTGTCATTATAAACTGAGGTAGAGCCGGTTTAAATGTGTACTTTTTTTTTCTTCTCGCCCACCTTATACATCAACAAGACCAATTCGCTCTCTGATTGGTTCTCTGCTGAATCAAGTTGACCTGCGTCATGTAACTGGGATATATGACCTGCAATTTTGGAGAATGCCAAGCCAATGTAAGTCTTTAGGGCAGTTTCAGGAGCCTAGTACCCCTTGATTTAGTAATGTTTGTCAGCCGATGACAGGCGTGGTTGTCAAACCACTAATTACTCTTTGCTATACATTTGCCTTAGCCGAAGGTCGTCATGCACCAAGGCATATGCTAAATTCCACCTATGTACGTGGTGAGGAGAATATTCGGGGCTGGAGACCACGCAGTGACTCTCTCATATTGGAGCATCAAGTGGAATTGGAAAGACTCGCATTCATTGAATCGGTGAGTCTTTTTGAAGCATTGTCTGAAGAGGTCTGCATCGTTTTATTTCCTGGACGACTTTTTTGCACCTAAAATAACCTCACGCCGCGGACTAGACATCCCGAATTTCGGACGATGAGCTGAAATTATTAACAACCGCGCTAGATACCAACTGAAGTCTTCAAAATACTTCGCCTGGATGATTCCAAGTGGACGCATTTCAAGTCATGCGTGAATAGGCGTCTCCATCCACTTTCAAGAGGCCCTTCTGTGGTTAACTATTACTTTTCTTTTGCTTTCAAGACTGTATTTAATGGGTGCATTCGGTGTGGGTCCCGTTCGGACCTCCCACGCAGTTCAATTGTCTTGCACGATTGGGAAGGGAACCCGTCAGAAGGTACCTGTTTTGGTTCAACTCTCAAGCACTCTGTGTAAAAACATTTCGGCTCGGTTTAAATCGTCCGCATTACAGCCTTAGTTCGTATTATTTATAAAAGACAATTGATAAGCATTTGATGCGATGGTGGTGATCGCCTTGAGCTGACGAAATGCCTTTCATGCTACAGGATGGAAGAGAATCAGTACAAGCTTCTGCCTGATGCTATCTTTTCCTCTCCCCGTAACTCTTCCGAATAGGATGGATGGATTAGGCTTGCGACTTTTATGGCTATTTTCGACGCATTGTTGGTATCCGCTTTTACTTTTTTAGGTTGAAAAGACAAAGCAATTTCTTGCTTTGCGTGAAGCAATAAAGGCCAAGAAACAGGATGACTCGTTGCAGAGGCTGGATGGAATGATTCGACAACTGCAAGGCAATCACTTGTACGATTTGGTTTCACAATTCAAAAGGCTCACGTCTTCCAACCACTCCTTACTCGAGTATGTTATCAGTAGTCTTATCAGTGGTATGTGATGAAATTAGCATGAATAATTGTAGGCTGCCGTTATTTCAATTCCACTTTTCGTGATTTATTTTATTTCGAGTCCTTTATCATCCACTCATGCTTGCTTAATAGAAGGACAGTCGCCACTGAAGCTGTTAGCTAACATGTCGTCGTAAATGGACATTTTTTGTGTCCTCTTTTATGGATGGGCCGCGCACATGAAATGTCACAGCAGTAGATCAGGACACGATTATTATGACCATGGGCTTGATGATGGTGGATGTCAATGCATGTCACCTACCTGCAGTGCCATTTGTCAGACCACCACTGCGTCCTATGTGCCCATGAAAGCGTGATCACAGCCAAAGATAATGCCATTAGTGCAGTAATGTCCTTCGTGTGAGGGCCAAAATGATAGATGATCCTGATAATTGCTGGAATTTTTTAAAATGTGCTTATGTGATGACTTCTCTGCCTACCCATTTTGCCATTTACTTCTGATGTATGTCATTTGCAGTAGAAGTGCCAAAAAAAAGGGAAAAGGCTGGAATACAAAACCAAGTGCCGAGTTCCTAGTGAGTGGAGACCGATAAAAGACGACAAACAAGTCTAGGGAACAACTAACTACGGATGTGAAGGAATACCAGAGGGTGAATGGAAACGATTTACTTCAAAGCCATCAAATTTGTCCGAGTTGGAAAGATGGCACCTAGACACTCACACCGTGCGAAGATCAGAGTTGGCATGATTTGCGATAACTCTCTCAACGGCATCTCAAAAATTCAGCTTGTTTTTTTCCCCTTGCAAGAAATGTTGCCATGATTTTTCCACCCCACTTGACTAGGTGTAATGGAAAATCACTCAAACCAGTACGGTTATCGTAGATCTAGGCGAAAGAGAAAAAACTCTCCCTCTCCCACTTTTACCCACACGCCTGTGGGGAGGAAAATTTGGGAGCTCATCATTGCAACACAGAAAATTGTACATTTTCTGCTTAAGTTCGTAAGTCTCCCTCCTGGGCTAGGAGGGTGGGGTGCCATCGGCTTGCCAGATGGAGGCCTTCTGCCTGGAAGTACATTCAAATCGCCCACATGATGGCAGGTGTTAAAGGCATACGGAGAAGGTCTCCACGTAGTCACTTCCACTTGTCCAGTAGTCAATCAGTTCGGATGGCGATTAACCGAGTCATTATTGGCATTCTCTTTGCATTTTTAGTGAAAAGCCGGACACAACATCGTCGGAAGGAGTTATGCGACCGAATTCACTTTCTACAACGAAATCTACCCTTTTAACCTCTGACAAGAACTCCCTTCTCCTCACCTGTGTCAATATCCTTGGCTTCGGCAATCTTGTAAGTGGATCACTTTGTCCTAAAAAAACTCCACCATTAGAAGCATTCGGGTCAAACAGGGACTTTTGTAGCATCTTCGAGGAAAAAAAAGAGCAAACATTTGTGAGCTCATCACCTGCCAAAAGCATAGAACACAGTTTTCCGCGTTGCTAAGGTAGCAGGAGGTCATGCGTCGACTATGTGCGCATGACCTGGCTGGAATGTTGACAGGAGCACGGCGAAGCAGCACAGTTGAGCTTGTCACTGTCAGGCATGCGACCGGTTGGGAGCCCTTGCATCCATCAAATAGCCAACCCTCCGTGGCCGAGGGTCCGACTGTTGGAATGCATTGTCGTGGATTTTACGACTCTTCTCACAGGAGGCCTTGCCTCCGCGCCCTGTTGGCCACACTGCAGGCATCGATGTTGCCTCCTTTTTCCACTTTGCCCATTTTTGTAACCGCAAAGTTACAAGTCCCAGTTTGGTCAGAATGCTCCGCTCAACTATTTTGTATTTACAATCTTTAACGTCAAGAAATGAACGAGTCTAGTATGTCAGCAGATTGAATCCTTGATCAGTATTTTCGATTCTCAAGCGGCTTTTAATTTTGGGAAAATGAAAAATTAGGGTCTTCCAAATGAGTCGATGACAGAGTCAGCGGAGGGCAACTTCATCGATGGAGGGGACAGTGATTCGCCCACCACTCGAAGCGATGGAAGTGACACCTGTTCCAGCTTCGTTGAAGGTAAACAAAATAATTGCCTTCTCTCCACCTTTAATTGCCCTTTTCTTTGCTGAAAGTCAGTTGTGCTAGAGGCGGCAGGGGCTTCAGCACGGAGGGGGATGGGGATAAGCGGAGCCGGGGGATGGGGAGCACGGGAAGCACAAGGTGGTGGTTCCCGGCTCACCTACCTACTGGAGGTTGATTAGCCTTGACCGCAGTGGAGATTAATCAGGAGAGACTGAACGACAAGAGTGTGTTTAGGCGATACTCTTCAGCCAAGTGAAACAGACTTGTGCAGACATCTCCCCAGCACAGTTGCTTTGGTGCTGCTGGATCTTTGTCAGTCAAATTTCATTCTTCCCCATGAAAGGTGTAAGGCTTGTGTTTTGGGTAAGGAGACATTTGAAAGGCACTTATTGTTCAACTGACGTGTCGATCCCTCCATCAAGGCAAAAAACCGAATGTCCAACCCAATTACGTATCTAGCGTATTAATATGTCGGTAGCTCAAAGTGTGGGAGAATTCCTTTCACCAAATTAGAACAAAATTCCTGATTTTCTCAAAAGAAAAAGAAGGAATGTAATTGGTGAGAAAAGCAGGCGAATCACTAATGAAGAGAGAGAAAAAAAGGCAAGAAGGAGATGAGAGTCTGCATTTTTGTCCACTGATTTATTTAAATGCAACCGCCTGTCGAATGCAGGTGCGGGTTGCAAGCTTCATGTACATTGGACCTGTTTCAAATAACTTGTACTGAATGCGTTATAAAAAGGAAAATACGTGGTTAGCAAAGAATCCCTGTCCTACAATTAATGAAACAACAACGACGCACCTCCTGCCAGTCTTGCAGACTTCATCTCCAACGTGTTACTCCCTCCTCCCGCCCGCCTTTTCTAGATGCCTTCATGCCAAAGACGAACACGGACTCGGTGTTTCTACAGTGCGGTGAACTCCACAACGATATGCTCTGTGCCCGATGTGATGAGGTAAGCATTTGCCATTACAAAGCATCTCTCTTCCTTCTCCGCTCCTCCGGAGGAGCGGGGACCCGTCGATCCGATGGAAGTGGGGATTCGGTACTTAATTTGGCATGAAGCTAACCCCAACCCTCTGAGTCTGTCTAAATTGACGCCTGTGCCATATCGTGCCGATGGTGCCTTTTTCAATCTGGATTTGCAGTGAACCAGAGGTGGATGAAGTTTTTTACCATTGCTCACACCGCTTATGATTTCGTTTGGTACCTAGTCCGCTCACTTAGATAAAATCACTACTTTTGGAGCACTGAATGCTCTACAGGCCGACTTTAATCTCTCGTTTATATCCCGCCACAATTGAAAGTTTTTCCTTACGTTTAGCATCTAAGTGGTGTTGCTACGCAATTCACTCCTCCAAAAACATCCAGAAGAAGTAGGAGGGTGATACAGTTGGTCTGGATTGAGTCAAAGGGTAGCACCGCAAAGGCAGTCGAGTGATGAAATGGGTCTATTTTAATGAAGCCGGAAGATGGAATGCGCTCAGGTTTGGAGCATACTTTTGAACTCGGATTCAGACTTACATATGAGGATTTTGTCAGAGAGAATGTGGGCTTACGGTAGGACTGGTTGAATGGATCTTCATTTATGGAAGCCAACGTTGAATGCTATTACTCTAGTGGTAAGGGCAAATCACCCTCTAAGATGCCATAATTAGAATTTCATGTCACTCTCATGGAGAGGGATTCGTGCGATCTATCAAATGCCATTTTTGGCTCCACTCCCGTCCCTCTCCTCCTCCTTCTCCTCCTCCTCCTTCTCCTCCTCCTCCTTCTCCTCCTCCTCCTCCTCCTCCTCCTCCTCCTCCTCCTCCTCCTCCTCCTCCTCCTCTCCTCCTCCTCCTCCTCCTCCTCCTCTCCTCTCCTCTCTCCTCCTCCTCCTCCTCTCCTCCTTCTCCTCCTCCTCCTCCTCCTCCTCCTCCTCCTTCTCCTCCTCCTCCTCCTCCTCCTCCTCCTCCTTCCCTCGTGACAGCATTGTGGTGAAACGAAAGCAATCATGGGATGAGAAGAGGTGTCACGTGACATAAAGAACTTCCCGTTGCAATAAGTGGCGAGTACTTCAGCAACATTTTGATGCTTTTGACTCCGCAACCCACCATATTTGGATGTAGGTAAAAAACTGTCACTTAAAAATGAAGGTTAAGTTGTCTCTTTCTCCCCTCCCTTTGAAAGGCAGACCTGTCTTTTGGGGAGGAGAGGAGGGGGAGGGGATTAGTCCCATACCCAGTGCTAGTTAAAGATTTATACCAATTTGACAAGAACAATTGACGTGACCTTGCGTCTACAGCTGCCTTTTCTGTCATAAATTTTTATGAAGGACCCCTTCACCCAGCAGCCATCGAGAGAATAGCCAAAGGAATTCTTAAGTAAATTATTTATTCATAGCCCACCTACCAATTCATAGGATGGTAAAGTGTGAATATACCGGACCTATGAGAAAGCCTATTTAGTGAGGAAATTACTTGGCCAGGTCCCTTGTCTACTTCACGTCATTTAGAGTTTCTACTCTCTAAGTGAGCAAAGTAGGATGTTACAACCTTGTTAGGGAACTTTGAACTTTGACCTCCTACGTTCATTTGGCCTCATGACGTTGTTGACGTTATGGGTTAGAAAGTGATTAATATCACTTCTTGAGAAAGCTACCCACTCTGCTCCGATTTCTCACCTTCAGACTTGAGGGTCTTTTGAATGTCTCCTTCAGTAGATCTTGAGGAATCCATTGATCAGGCTGTAGAGAACAAACTTAAAGTTATTACAAATGTGAGACTCAGGGATGGGTTTTGTTTTCAAAAGATTTCCTTGTTGGATAGTCGCCAGATTGGTTCAAATTTCTGCTGCCTGTAAGATATCATCCAGTGTTGCCACCTCCTTCACAGAGGGTGGAGGTAACAGATGTCAAAAGGCATTCAATTCGTGAGCAGACTTGATTATGAAGGTGTGTAAGAACCGCATCGGACGCTTCGTAGCTGAACAGTCCACTGGATCCTTTATGATAAAAGTCCTTGACCCTCTGCCTTTCCTTTAGGTCCGCATTAGTCCTGTGGTGAACCGAAGAGGACCACTTCTAGTGGCGGATGAAACAAATCCCAATTGGGTGCAGCGCTGGGTCATGGTTCGACGACCCTTCCTCTACATTTATGAGAATGAGAAAGACACCCTGGAACGACGAATTATAAACCTTAAAGTGGCTCAGTTAGAGCACAGGTAATTGACATTGTCTAATTCATTCATCCATCTATCCATCTTTTAAGTGCAGAGGAGGGTGAAATCTTCGGTCCAGCAAAACCGAGCCCCGAAAAGGCAAAGGCGGTGGAATCTGCCAAACATCCCATGATATTTGCTCTCCAGTATGCCGATCGAAAAGTCTTCATGAAGACTGGACCAAACGCGAGTAAAAACGAGATATACGAGTGGTTGTATGCAATAGACCCTCTGATGGCTGGAGAGATTAAGTGAGTGAACTGCTTTGATCTTCGATGATTCAGCCCCATGATGCCAAATCGGTTTGAGCTAATGGAAAAGAGTTTGGTAACGTGCTGACTAACAAGCAGAAGAAAAAAAGTGGTAGACTATAAAATCACGGTGCGGAAGAGCTTCATGTAACGCATAATGGGGCAGTTTACAGTGCCAGAAGGGCGAGATGAATGGAGGAAAACTAAGACCTTATTCATGGAGGAAGGCTTTTTAAAGCAGGTAATTGCTTTCGGCTGGGAATCTAATAAAAAGCTTAGATCTGCTGATGAGTGGAGGCTTTATGTGACCAGCCATTCGGTGCCCGTTCCGAATCCCAATATTGAAGTTGCCTTCTGAACAGGCAAATCTACTGATTAAGGAAGACGGTTCTTGAAGGAAACTGAAAATTGAGTAAAATTGTCTTTTAACCAGGAAAAGAATACTATTAGGAGCATTCATGCTTGAAGTAGTGTCTAGAAGCTTCAGAGAGGTTGTAGCCAGTGCTACGGGCTCATCTGTCCAGTGCGCACCTCCATCCATTCATTCAAATATCTCTGCATCCGTCTACCCGTCCACTCTCTCATTCATCTACCCTCTTATCCATCCATCCACGCATGCGTGTATCCATCGACTTATTCATTTGTCTACCATTTCGTTCATTTTTCACTCCATCCACGCTGTACTTCTCCACCCATCAATCCAACCATCCGCTCTACGTCTATCTGTTCAAGCATCCATCTATCCATTCATCTCCCCAACGCTTCATCCTCTCCTCCATCCATCTATTCGTCCGTCCACCCGTCCACTCTTTCCTCGACTCCTCCGCCTATCCCTTCATTCATCCGCCTGTCCGTCCAAATGTTTTTCTTTCAATGCATTGTGGATGTTGCACACAATTTGGCTAAATCTATTAACTGACCAAGTCCTGCCCCTGCGATCCACCTGGCGGATTTGTTTTGTTTTGTCTCACTCCACTTCGAATAGCATTGTCTTCAATGGTTGAATAATTTTGTTTGATGAGAAGCGCGGTGGCTGAATTTGCAATTCACACTCAAAGAGAATGAGACAGTCTCGAGTCCACCGGCAGCGAGACTAATTAAAATGCACGTCTCAATTTGTTTATTTTCATGTGCCTCCATGCTGTAATTGTACAGACGGATTTTTTTCGCCAGTGTAATCAGATAATTACAAGTCTATCGTAAGTATACACGGAGAGGGAGAGAGGGCGAGAGAGGCAGTCAAGCTCGGGTGAGGGTTACGCTTAACCGGTAAAGCAGCTTCTACGGTGAAGAATAGGAGCCACTCAAGCATCGAAGAGATTAGCTTGTTTATTTACGTCGTGTAGATGATCTGACCCGCCCTCTCCTGGGTTGTGTATTTACTGTTTACTCAAGCCAGAGGTCTAAGATATTTCCCAAAGAGGAAACAAAACGACCGAACAGAAATACAGCCTCGTGGGGTGAGATGACTCAAGCGATGTCCCGCTACGACTTAATGATTTGCTTTGATGAACTTGCTGAATTGTGTTGTCGTCTCCCACTAACAATAATTTTATTTCAGAACTAAACATTATGTCCTCTTTGATGCCCACAAGAATGACTATTCAGGGCACAATCCACTCTTTTTACCATAAATAGACCATGACTGCAAAAAATGTTTGTTGTTGATGTAATCGGAGAGGAATTATTGTTGCTTGTGTTTTTACCCTCCCAATAGGTCACGTCTGGGAAGATTAAAGGCCTGAGAAGAGGACACTACAGACACTCTCATCCCGACTATTGTAGTTGCTTGTCTCCAGGTTACCATCCTTCCGCATCTCCCTGCCCCTCTCCGCCCTCGGCCCTCTTTCTGTTGTCTAACATTCATTGCCTCAAATTGGTGATAAATAAACGTGCATTAACCGGTCTCCACGTCTTCTCGTCAACGGCATGGCGACTAGTCCCATCCACTCCACTCCACTCCACTGCCTTCCACCTCTCCTCCACCACTCAACCTGATGCATCGCCTTCCCACCAACGCCAACCGTCTTCTCTCCAAATAGACGCTCACAACATTTAGTTTGTCGACTTCGCCTCGTCAAACATTGCAGTGGAGCATAATTTGTCTCTCACGTACTCACCAAGGTAGCCCTCATTTAAGTTGACAATTGGCGCCCATTGAAAAGGCCTCCTCACTCGCCCTCCTCCATCTTGGTGTCGCAGACATCATCTCTCACGTCAAAATCTGCCAGCAGTCGTTTGGTCACCTCCGAGAGTTAAGCCTACCTCACGTCCTGTCTCGAGTAGTGGTAACAAGACATGAGGACTTGATGCAAAACAGTCTTCAGGGAAGTTCAATCTCTTCTTCCACACGTGGAGGAAGGAGAAATGCTGCCGATGATGAAATGGAAGAGTAAAAGCACCTCCAATTGCTAGAGCCTAGTGCCTCTCACAATGCATTTCTGTAATGAAATCTGCTCCCCCAAAGTACACGTCAAATAGTCACAACGTCAGTACATTTGGCAGGCAGGCAGGCAGGTAGATAAGTGTGACTTGAGTTTATGATCCTCCCAGAGGCAAAGTGGTCTCCAATCCAGCAGCATGAAAGCTCAGTTGCACCGATTTGGAAAGCGAAGGCGGGGAAGAGGAGAAATGCCAAAGCCAAGTCGTAAAGACGTGTTTCTCTACTAATTTTATTTCCTCTCCCATCTCTCACCACATGCGCCAAAATAGCACCGACTTTGTGGAATTGAGAGAGCACAATAAAATTTCCAACCAACCATCAACACAATGGCAAAATATTTATGGGACACAAGTGGTAAATAGCAGCTAAAATGCTCGTTGGAGGTTGCTTTCCCCTTCCCCTGCCCCTTGGTGGGATCGTCAAAGGAAAGGCAACGACTTTCCCATTGCGGCAAATACCTGCTAATCCACTTCCATGGGGCGAGGAGGAGGAGGAGAAGGAGACTGGCGCCAGCCAGACACCTCCACTTCTCTCCCACTTCATTGTCCCTATTGCTTCATTTCCCATGCGATCATGTGACTGTGTCCAGCACTGACGTCAAGGTGAGGTGACGGTGCGTTGTTGGGGTGTGCGATTCCACAGTGTCCCCTCCCTACCTCCCTCCCTCCCATATTCAAATGGGTCATTAGGTCCTCCCACCAGTTGGTTTGCCAGAAAAATTAGACTCACTTGCTTCACCAACACATTTACCCTCATTGTTTTGTCTGCACAAATTGTTTCGAGTGTGTAATTAATTATCGTGATTGTTTGCCTTTCGCAAAAGACAGTCCTGTCTGACATCGGCCACACACACACACCCACACGCAGACGGCAGACACGAGAGACAGACAAGGCGAGGCGCTGTCCTCTGCAAATAGTGCAACACGTGTCTGAGACGAGGTGAGGCGCCTCGTGCGACCAATGATGTGTTTCGGATTGGACGAACAGGCAAATGAAAGGGTCAGTTAGTCAGGCACTCAGACAGACTATCCGTCGTCAGTCAATCAGTCAATTGGTGGTCAGTGAGCAAACAATCTTCTTCCATCGGTGTGAGGGAAGTGAAGGACAAACCGACTGTCTTTCAGGCCTATTGTTATGCGTTTATGCTTCCACCACAACATCTCGCCCATCGACATGGGCTTGATCGTATTGCCTGGCCAATCGGCTGTCTTCTTCTTGAAGTGTCTTCAACTAAACTATTTTAATGCTTTCGTAGGCGGTGGCGTGTGCTTTGTAAACATCGAAATTGGAGAGTCTCTCTGTGGAGACAATACACCTCCAAACCACTCATCATTTCTGCTATGATACAATCTCCACAAACCCTTCATTGCATTTGACAAGAAGATGTCTCTGTAGATCTGACACCGACTTAAGCTCGAATCCTTCAGACAACGAGCTCAAATCGCATCCTCCAGATCAACTCGACACTACGAACTGACGGTTGCACACTAGTGGGTCCCGTACCGATAGTCCGATGCATCACTGTGCTCTTTGAGGCGCGCCTTCCCCAACTCTCTCCCAGTTGCAGTGCGGTGATGGAGCATCCTCTCCGTCACCAACTGCACGCACTTTGTAGTCGTCCCATTCGTGCCGCTCCACAACTTCACATTTTGGGGAAATCAAGCCCCACTATCATTCACTTGGGTTGACTGTTCACGTTCATGTAAGAAATAAAAGGCGACAAGTTTGTGCTCATCTACGACTCTCGTCCACGAACGCGTTATCTGGTACGTAGATATCAGCACAGCCGCCATCGCCTACTTTTTGGGGAAAAGAGCTTTACGGAGTGAAAAACAATCTAAAAATGGGTCTGTATTTACCTACTTAGAGTGAATAATTAATTTTACCCTAAATTAAGAGGGTGCATTTGGAATGCAGCAAGAGATTTGCAATGGGATTGAGGTGGTGAGGTGACTGCAACCGTATCGCCTACTCACGTCCACTTCATGGCTGGCGATGCATTGAACACTCGTCTAAAAAGACATGCAGTTCAAATAAACACCACATTAATGCCTTGAGAAAATCACTCTCGGAGCAGACTTCAAGCCGATGTATGTGAATGTGAACGAGGCATTGGGCTAAGTCCTCCAGAATATTGCCAGGAGGCTCTCCTCATTCACTGAATGCCACAACCATAGTACAGCATGCAAAGTCTCAAGCGTCCGCGTATTTCAACACACAGTTCAACAAACTGTCCAATTACTGCGTGGCTCCTCCTCTTCTCATTTCAGTCCTATGCACGCTTCTTCCCCTGGTCAGCCTCCCTTGTCGGCTTTCCCCACCACCACCCCAACCATTAGCGTTGACAATTCAGTTTTCTGCCAGGTGGACAGGTCTCTCACTCCATCCCCACCACTACATCAAATGGACTCCGCCACCTGTAGGGCGTCTTCATGCTATTGCAATATTTTGTGGAGGATGAGGAGAAAGGATGAGAAGGAGGAGGAGGAGGAGGAGGAAATGCACTAACCTCCCACTACGTTAGACCAAATCATACTTTTCATCAATAGCTTTCTACATGCCAACCTCCAGCCGTGAGGAAGCTGACCACAAAGCAGACATTGAACAAAAGACAGTGCCACCCACTCATCATCCACCTTCTTGTCAATCATCCATCTGGGCTCCTCTCCGCTGTTCGTAGACGCTAGACAACGGTGTCACCTGGTCACACGATTAGCATCTTCAAGGACTTGCTACAGACAGTTCCACAATGAACATCCTCAACCCGTTCAAGTCTGGTGTCTCTTCGTTTGCCACTAGCCCACAAGCAGAACACGGGACTGGGGCGATTGCCAGAGGGAGGAGTTATTTTTAAACCCTTCTGTGAGGGGTGTCCATAACTGCATCCAACCGTGGCAGATGCCCTTCATCTATAACGCTGGAGTTTGTTATTTAGCCGTGGAAAACGGGCCGGTTGTCCTTTTGGCCGGTCCCACCATTGCAGCTCTCCAGGCCTTTAAGAAAAGCAAGTTGGTTCCTACTATGACCTAAAAGCCACCGCTCAGAGTACAAGTGCAATCTCCAAGAAGTGAAGTTCCCACGTCGTCAAATGCAGAGTAAAAGAAATAGTCAAATCCCACAACTTCAAAGCAGCCCCGAGCCTAGGGTTAAACACGTGGTTTGTTCAATTAGACCGGAAATTCATTTCCACATTTTTTTAGCGATACACGGCCTTCCATTTCCGTTCAGCATTTACTTAGGACGTCTTCACCTTGTGGTTATCAAAGAGTCACCTTTAATTAGTATTAATCACCTTTCCCATCCCTTGATGCCGTTTAGTCCAAGACTGGAGCGTTGCTTCACGCACTGTAATTAACCCTCAAAAGGGCACTGTAGAAGTTTGAAATCGCAGAAAATCTGTTGATGTTATAAAGAGACATCACTACTATCCCCGGTTTATTTGATGAAACACCCGAGCCTCATTAACCTATAATAAAACTTAATTCGCTTCAACTCTATTTGACTTATACACAAACCCCTCATTCCCAAACAAAGCGAGATGAACACTCTTGGAGTGAAGATAACAAATCTTTTGGAAAGCAGATCAGGGCGTTTCTTTCCAGCGTCTCACTTCTCAAACCTAAACAAACACTCAAATTTCGTTTAGTACAACGTTCAAAATTTCTGGCTAAAAACACAGCTTTTCCGTGAATAGACTTGAATTGCTAACGAAAAGTCGAACTCAAAGATGTGGTAAAACTGTCCCTCCGTTCCTAATAACGGGATTGATGGAATCAGATACTTTGTGCATAATTTCCCGAAATGAACTGAAACACGAAATCAGATACCGCGCGCAAACATAATAAAAACGTAAAGATACGAAAAGCCTTCGGCATAACAATTCAGCCTCATTTGTGGGTTGAATTATTTGTAACAGAAGATCAACGTTCAATTACTTCACGGCTCGAATTATAAATTATGTCGGATTGGCAATGTTGCCTAAAAAGCAAATCACTTGCTTCTTTTCATAAGTGCTCTATCAGGCTAAAACTCAAAGTGTCAATGTTAATATAAAAGCCAGCTGAGTTTTTAAATCTCTCATTCTTATTATAAATCGACAATAAGTTTGAGAAATGTTACATGAATGTCTTCAGGAAAATTCGGAGTCACTTTGTCGTCTTTCTATTGGAAAAAAAACCGATTTTTCATGTCAATAAAGGCAAAGACTCCATTTTGAGAGACTGATTGCCAAATGCTTGTGTCATCAAAACATAATCTGTTTCTTCGAGCTCATTTATTTAGCCCTCCCTATCGGTCAAAATCCGGTGGAGAGATTTGAACAGATGACATCTCGAACAGGGGAGTTCACAGCCCTGTCGTTTCTACATGAGGCCTATGACGAATCCGATGGCAAAGGGGCCAATCAGCGACGTGAATAATCCACCAATGAGATGGCACGAAGCACCAGTACGGAAGGAGGTAGCACGAGTGCATTCAAGCTGCAGGCGTTTTCCACTGTCTGAAATTGACATCAACCGAATTCACATGCCTTCCAATGCAGCCCTGCAGCACGTCTGACGCCCCATCGTCATGACCTCGTCCCACCCCACCGCCCCAAAAATTAAGACTTTCACAGATGGAAAAGGGAAGTATAATTCTCAACCTGGCAGCCCCGTCTCCCACTACGAGAGTTCACCAGAGCGTGTCACAAAGCAGAATCAACTACTTCAGCCGGCTCTCCTGCCTAGGCCATCTAGAGCCTCATCAGAGGTCAATATTACCGAAATAGGGGGAAATGGGGCCTCGGAAGCCTGCTCAAAGTCGGAGAACAATTTCCCACCGCCGGATGGGGTTCCGCAGGAGATAACACAACTGAAAGCGGTTAACAGCAAGAGGATGAATTGGGTTAAACTCATTCGTCTGCAATTGAATGCCCTCCACGAGAAGAAATCGAAAGGCGCCAATTTGGGCAAGTCTGCTGCCATGGAGGCTAAAACGACGGAGGCGGAGCCACATGACACCAGTCCTGTAAGACCGCGTTTTTTTTCCCCTTTATTACCCCTTGGCCTACTTCCGGTTAATCTTAAAAGCTAAATAAGGCAGAGTTAATAAAATTATATTCAGATAAGCTTTTCGTTTATTTAAAGTACACTCGGGTCATCCGTATTTATGTTTGCGCTTTATTCCAACGCAGTGCGTTTAAAATAATGTTTTCGTTCCGTGGCATAAAATTTATGTTCCGCATTAATTTCTCTCAGCTTTGTACTTTTCCAACTTAAAGTTTATATTGTTAAATAAATTTAAGCTGCTCTCCCTTTTGAGGCGAGGAAAGAGCACTCAAAATATTGGAGCTGGTGGTGTTATTTCCTTGCCCACCTTTCCAACCTGTTGGTATTAGAGACAGTGTGGCTATTGTTTAAGAGGGATTCAGTGCCTATTTCAGATTGTTATTCAAGCATGTTAATTGACTTCCCCCTCCCTGTTTCCCTTTTTTCTGAACGGGGGGGGGGGGAGGGGGAAGATTGTGACAACGACACGCTTTGACCTACCTTCGATTGCGTTGTGCCGACCAGGTCGACCGCCTTTCGGTCGTGCTTGTGCTTAGCTCATTTCAAACGCGAAGGAGAAGACCTGGTGTCTCCGTTTTTTTAACTGAAAGAAAATGTCAAAAGAAATAAAAAGCGAGCGGCATTGAGGCCAGCGCTCAGGGCCGCTTTATTGACCCCACGGTGACCCCCAAAGGGGAGGGCGCTGTGAAGTCACTGGGTTGGCATCATGTCCATCGCGTTGAGAGGAGAAAGAGAGTAATTTTTGTGTAAAAAAAGTTTTCCTTTTGCTCGGTGTGCCAAGGAGGAAGTCGCTGCTGGACTAATGTTCCTTCTTGTCTTGTTAAGGTGTAATTTATGCAATCTTGATTAAGTAATGAGTCCGTCCCACGAAGACCTAATTAAAACCGCTTTAGAACACTTCTAATGGAACCCGCACTACATAAGTACTAGACCTACGTCATTGCGAAGAGGTGACTCTAAGAGTTATTTTTAAATTGACGTTTCAAGGGGTTGGAAGCAATAAAAAGCAGATGTCGGTGCTGTCATGGTTTAAAAATAAATAGTGTCACAACTGAATGTCACACTTTTTCAAATAAATGAAAATATAAATGATTTATTATGCCATTTTAGAGCCCTAACCAAGGCGACAGATGTCACGTCATGACTTGTCAATTAGGTGTATTGTGAGCGAATTGCCGGTCATTTAGTTCACTTACCTTCAAGCACTTTTCTAACTTGGTTACTCACTAAAACAACAAGAGGAGTAATCATAATGCTCCCTTTTATTTTGAATTTTAACTCATTTTCCAGCGTGGACGGAACGGGCAGGAGAACGGCGGGACTGAAAGCGGTCCAGCGAAATGGAAAGCGATACATTTTAAAGAACTATTTTGACCTCCTTAACTTGCACTAGTTTGCTTTAATTGGTTGTGGTTTATGACTTATTACCCAACCAATACCCCTCACCCCCTACAGCGTCACAAATATGTGACACAGGCTGTCTCCCAGTTGGTGGTGCGTGGATGAACTAGATTTTGTCGCTACCGGGCTGTGTGGCATGGAAGCAATAAAAGTGGTGGGAATTGTGCCCGTTTTTGCAAATGCTTTTAAGCATGGCTACTCCTCCGAGGCCCTAAAACAGATATGCGTATTTGAAGCTCACTTTAGCTTGAACCCACACTCCACGAATTTTATCCATTCCAAGAATAGATAAGTTCATGCATTCATGCATTGCAGGTCGAAAAGCAAAGGGACAAACATCCCTTCAAATTGCCGTTTTTTTGTAGCCTCTGACATTAGCCTTTAACACAAAGGACCATGTCTACAGTGTACATTGCCTACAAAAGGATATTTTTTTACTGAATAGACTAGATTTTGCACCAAGATAGCTACTAAATGTTGCTACTTTTAGAGGGCTCTGGACAATACTTGGGGTGGCTTTATTTTCCCCTAAAATTACAGCCTGTGACCAATTTCTTGCTCCCCTTAAAATCACTCAGTCAGTTTAATGGAGAGGAGATGTGGGGGAGATGGGGAAATTTCATGCATTCGCACTTTCTTTCCTTAATTTTTTGTGTCACCTTTGTGTGTGTGTGTGTGTGGCCACATTTATATCCCTTCTCCCCACTTAATGCATTCAGTCGTCAATGCTGTCAGCCCTGTCTTTTGTCATTATAATGACTTGCCTCTTCTCGCCTCCAAATGGGCAACTTTTGGGTCTCCAAGCCCTGCTCAAGACACTTAGGTCATATGATTTTGTTAACTCGATCACAGGCAAGTAAGGAGGATCAGTGGCCGTCTATTCCAAAGGAGCGGACGCCTTCGGCTGAGCTTCCCGCCGAACCGCCTCAACATCTGCCTGTTCCCTTGTTGGTAGTCAGTGACGCGCACACTTTGCCCCTACTCGACGTCGATCAAAAAGGCGTCTCCGTTGGAGGGGATGCGAAGAAAAGGTGCGTCCGCATTCAAAAAGCGCATTTTTTGCCCTCTTATTTTCTCTCTATTACCCGTCTTGCTGATGTGGATTGCGTACAAATTTACTCAGTCCACAGTTCGTTTAATGCACACCAAATTGCTCAGGCACATGTCAACTTTGCTGACAAACAAAGCAAGCAGACAGCTAAGAGCTTGTCACATTTTGACATTTTCATTAAAAATACTTCAATTTTTTTCCTACTTGTGAGTTGGATTTCTTTTTGCCCGGTTAAACAGTGATTTGGCCAAGGTTTGCAGTAACACGTGCCTTTTCTCATTCCATCACCGAGGTTCAACACACACAAACTTCATGTCCCATGAGGAGAAAGTGTAAAAACAGTCATTTCATTTCTCAACTTAAAAATGAAAAAATACAGTATGCGTAAAGTAGTTATTCCTCATACAGTCTGCCCAGCGTTCATAGGCATCGCAGAAACTGAATTCGCTAAAGGAAGGAAATTAATGTCTGGTGATAACAAGCTGATATGAGGGAGGATGGAGGGAAGGAGGTGATCTCATCCGCCATGATGGCACTATGAATTATTAAGAGGTGGCCGAAAAGGACGGACGAGGTGTGACTGAAGTGGTACATCAAAGCTTTAATAAGAGTCACCTGAGACTCCACAATAATATTGAATGAATTTTTGTTTGTCACACAGATTCATGACTAACCCTGTCCGGCTCATAACTGTTCCCCCATGCGCTTATGGGAGTTGATAGGTCTCATTGGACTTCCAGCTTATCCTTCCTTTGACCATGTTCTTTTTAAAAAGAAATGATGCTATCAAACCTAAAAGTACTTAAGTTGTTAAAACTTGCAAAGTCGATACGGATTTTGGGCGTCTTGCTTTACCTAGTTAAACTATGTCGGCTGACAATGCGATACTTCCGGTTTCGGACTGGTGGATGGAGAAGACTGTCTGGCGGGGATGCTATCGCATATTGCATAAAATGGGGGAGGGGTTACAAACTATCAAAGCGCTGTGGGGAATTTACACACGCCTCGGAAATCGGTGAAGTTCCTTTCCCACTCAATCGTGTGGTTGATGCAATCTAACCGCCTGTCATGGCGTACTTTATTGCCCATGAAAAAAACCCTTCCCGCCTTATCGCAGGCTGTAAATCTATTGAATTTACTACTTTTTGATTTCATAAATCTGCCTAATTAATTTTTAATGTGCGCATATTTTGTCTTCAAAGTCGGTGTTTAAGTCGACCAAAGCGAATCTGGCACACGTTTTTTAGAGTAGGCGCTCTAAAGGAAAAAGTGACCAATCAAATTTCAGCTCATTTTAAATCCCATAAATCAATATTTACAGGCTACAATGCTGACAGTTAATGAGCGTTTCACGAGTATGGATGGCATTGACATCTCAGCTCTTCTACCCACAATGGACAATTTTGCCTACCTCTATGAGGTGCTGGCCTTTCCAATCTCCATCTACTACATGGTTGCTTCACTCTCCTACGTGGTTATGGGTGCTCTCGAGTGTATAGTCATTAAGAACACCAAATTTATCTCCTCGGCCACTGTGATGACCTACCTGATCGGTACCATTGTTGCCTTCAATCAGGTCATCTTGAATCAGCACTCCGAATCGCAGGAAACTGCTATTTCCTATGTCTTCGGAGTGATCAGTCTTGCCAACCTCCTCTACTTGTTCTTTTGCACAGTTTTTACAAAAGATAGCTATATGTTAGTACTGGCTCACATTTCCCTACTATTCTACTTTGTCTACATCTATGCAATTCATAATGAGGCGGACAAACTGCTGAATGTGGCCGATTTTATGGCTGCTTTGCAAATGTGTGCGACCATGGTGCAGAATATCATACCACTGGAGTCAATTATAGCCTCACTATGTAGGAACAGTAATAGAACACCCACACATTGGTTAGCTCTCTACATTGGATTGACTTATTGTCTCACCGGTGGACTGTACCGCCATCAGAAGGGCGAGGCTATTATGGCCTCCGTCGATGCGTTGGGCATTTCGGTTCACCTCTTCGGATTGGTTGTGGCAATTTATCACAGTCTCTGTTTTTAACATCAAAGCTACCAAATACACTCCTGGTAATTGCGACGCTCCCATTTTACTAATTTCAAGTAGTACTTTAGCTAGTGGTGGGACCTTTAAACGCCCGAGATTTAGGGTAGATAAAATTTGCCGAATGTGCTTTAAAAGAAAAATGCACCTAATTCCTTTTTTTGTGTCCACCAAAACATAATCCTTTAATTTATGCACACTACTCCGCACACACACACACTTCTACATTATCCTCTTCACGAAGAATGGCGCCATCTGTGCAGATGGTGTGGTGGTCACAACACCTGCTGCCCTGCTTGCATTCATCGATGCACCTCCACATTGGCACTTTAAAATTTAACCGTCCTCCTCCTCCCTCCTCCTCCTCCTCCTCCTCCTCCTCCTCCTCCTCCTCCTCCTCCTTCCCTCCTCCTCCTCCTCCTCCTCTCCTCCTCTCCTCCTCCTCCTCCTTCCCTCCTCCTCCCCGTGCCTCCCCTCCTCCTCCTCCTCCTGCCTCCTTCCTCCTCCTCCTCCTCCTCCCTCCTCCCTCCTCCTCCTCCTCCTCCTCCTCCTCCTCCTCCTCCTCCCCTCCTCCTCCTCCTCCTCCTCCTCCTCCTCCTCCTCCTCCTCCTCCCTCTTTCTTCTTCTTATTCCTCACCTACTGCAGGTGACGACAGATTGAAGCGCTAGAGCGAGAAGAAGGGAGTAGTGGATGATTTGATTAACACATTCCCTGGAGAGAAGTCGAAGGAAGCACAGTGTGTCATTTGATTTTACCATCTTGGTAAGGCGATGAAATAATGACAGATGGAGGGTGTGTGAAAGCTACACGTGCAGTTGGAGAGCCGTGCTGCAAGACGGAAGTACGACTCGTGGAGGCTTGAGATTTTTCGTGTAGTCGTGTGCACATTAGATTTCACGGAAGTACAGGCGACTTGACACAAATTAACCTTTCAATCATTCGCGTAGCTCGTGACTAGGACACGTTTGACCACTGTCCTTTGAAAACCACCTTGATGCTGTCGTTGAAAGTTCAAAATGGTTCTTGTTTACCTCCAAGGTCTTTAACAGGATGCTATCAAAAAACGATACTCTCACAGTAAACACACCGTCAAAACAAGGTGGCAGTGTGTCCTACCAACACCTTTGCAATTAATTGCTGGGTGCTCAGTCCTACTTGTGAGGTGACAAACAGGTAAAATGACCACGCAATGCCAGGCAGGTCTAAAGGACAAATAGGTCATCCAGAGTCTCCACCCCATCCCGGCCTCCGCTTTCCTCACTGTGTCTTGTTTTGATGACCTTCCATATCGTGAAGGCTGTTACATGCATTAAAGGTACACACAAACTCTGCGACCCGATTATACGAAAGGGAGCAAAATTTCATCGTTCTGCATTACCAGTGGACGAGGCGGCGGAAGCTGACGCCCTTTGATAGTGGTTCCTAGACAGCTGTGGTAATATTTCACCTAGTTAATCTGCTCCTACGCCTTCGCGCTTTTTAATCGCCGAAAGCGGATGTCTTTCCCGTCGTACAGTGCAAAAAAAGGGTAATGAAAACCTGTGGTGCGTTCATGCGAAACGGAGGTAACGAAATTAGGCATATCTCGCACCGATGGCGCTAAAATTAGCCCCAAAAACATCATATATGGCTTGATTATACATTGGTACAGGTGCATGCATTAAAAGGTTGGTTACTTTGTACAGAGACTAAAGTGCTTCTCGCGTAGAGGCCATTGTATGTGAGGCTTTGCTCCGAGAGCTGGACATTATGGGAAAAAGCCTGCTATCAGGGCTGGGAGGTAGGTCATCGACACAGATGAGACCTTCACAAGACCAAAATGTAAAAAAATAGGCTTCTCTTCACTTCTTTCACCTTCAAGCAACGATCTCAACAATCACTGGGTCTGCTTTTGCCTCCTAAAGTTGTAAGGAGATGGGTTTCCACAACTCAAAACCCCTTTCTTCAATGTAGTGGCTGGGTTATAGGTCAACCGTTGTAATTGCTTCCCACAACCTCCCCGACGTGACATCTAAAACGCGTCTCCTTCCACTGACTGTGCTTTTGATCGCATAGCTGTGTTGTCACTAGGCAAATCCACTCACAAAATCTCCCCGATTTGGCCAATGGATAAACAAAAGATAACAAATAGATGTGGGAGGACTTGACTTTTCTACCGAAGGCAAGTAAAGCCCACTAACGATTTTACTGCTATTGTTTTAACTTGCGATGACCTTGAGTTTTTGGTCTAAAGGTCTGGAAAAGTTGTGCCTTTATTATGGCTGGCGGAGTAGATGCTATTTTGGTCAAAGTACCTCGGGTTATGTGTAATTTAATATCATTCCGGTGTCATGCATTGGGAGAGGGGGGAGAGGAAGGACAGGTGGGGTAAGACCGGGTTACTGTCAATAAACACTTGTTGTTTGCCAGGCATTATGCATTCATTCTCGATGAAGGCCAAAACTACATCTATAAAGCCAATCTCGACACCGCTTGCTTGAGCCACACCCACAAGAAGCGGGGAAATCTGTAGAAACCTTGTTAATTTGCGGTCCCAGCACTCTTTGGTGCTGAGCGGGCGTCTGCAACAACGAAGACTGAGAGTTTCTTGTCAAGGCATGTTACGCCAGACATGTATTGTGGCGTCTCCTTAGGGAGCAAAACAAAGTGGTGATGGCTATAGGCAGACCTCCGCGGATTTGGTCTTCCTCTCTAATGGTTATGCACCCATCAGTATGAGGGGGACTTGTGTTTGGACTGGAATTTTCCGCCACCGCTGATAATTTAGCTCAGCAGAAAACGCTAGGAGAGGTGTCGGTGGAGATGAAGATGAATTATTAATGCTAAGAACAAGTGGGAGGCTACAGACAGTCTATTTTTGAACTGCAATGATGATGATGATGATGAATTTGGGTAGTTTTCAACCAGTCCCTTTAGGCAAGGCAAGGAATTGCACCACAAGAAAAGGAAAAATCACGTTTTTTTAAGTGCAAACTTCAAGAAAGAATCCCATTAATTACTTCTTTTCCGAAGGGGGAGAGTGTGGAGGGTGGAGCGAGGGCTATTTACCTTCCATCTAACCAATTAATCGTTAGCGGATTGCTATAAGTAGGCTCTTGGGCAATAATTTATCTGTCTTTTTGCGTGATTTATATCATTTATGTCGCTCATTGGCAGAGGTACTTTATAGTTGCCACGTCAAGCAAGGCTCTGGCTTATTGACGCACTGAGGAGCAGCAGTAGTGTTCCCTATCTTACTGGCATCGCCCCTCTCTTTTAACCCTTTTTTTTGTCCTTTTTTAAACAGTAGTAACAAAAAAGTGTTGCAACGTTTCATTATTTACCCCTGGATGTTGTTGGAGCCATATTTTGCGTTGGCATTTGTGTCAGCAATGCTGTCATTGGGGGAACCTTCGGAGAATAATAATATATTGCATATGTCAATCACTTATCAAAGGAAAGACAAAAGTAGTTTAAAAGCAGGAAAAGAACTTACGAAACTACTCAACGGTAGCTTGATTCTTTAACGTGTTATCTTCCACAACTTGTCACTGCTAACTCGGCCAAACTCGACCATGGTTGGTGAATCCCTCGTCTTCAAAACACTAAATACTTAATCACCCTTTAAAAAAGTGATTGACACCACATTTCACCGCCATATCAGTGATCCAATCAACTCTGAGACACTCTCTCTCTTGAGGCACAGAGATTTTGAAATCGAATGTAAGGGAGTGGTCGCTTAAATAAAATAAGTAGCAGCACCCAAGAATTTTTTTCATCCGCATTCCAAGTCGAACAGAGCAGAATCTATTAAAAGATGTTCTAGAGCTGACTTGCTATTTAGCTGAAAGGGCTCCATTATTTTCCTTATTTGCTTTTTATGGTCCCAACCAGTCTCGTAGGGATATAACCTTAAAATTGCTGTCTGATGAGAGTGCCTAAGTATCAGTATATGAACATGCATAAATCTTGATAAAACAAGAACCAAAGTATGAACAAAGCCTCTTTTGTTTCCTGCCTTGCATTCCCTGCGATTAGGCTTCACCTTCCCTCTCCGCCCATCTTCAACGGGACAATAAGTGGACGACCAAATGTAGTCTTTTTGTTTGGAAGATAAGCCTGATTATTCAGCATATTTTTTTTAAAAAAGTTAATCTCCCAAAGCAGAGGACATATTGTCCCAAAGTAAGGCAAGAAGTGCAGCCTGCATTTGAAGTATCCTCCCAACCAGAAGCATAACTTATTAATGATGGGTGAGAGCGCTGTCATCTCGATGCTCGATGTGCTTTTTTTTCCAAGAAAAAGTAAACGAAAAAAGGGATGGGCTAGTTACAAAACTCATGTACAGCTTATCGCTCTCCCCATCCTCCTTCATTCGGTAGGGAGATGGGTCTTTTTTTTTACTTTGGCCAGCGAAGCAATTTTTGTACCAAACGTGTCCCCTGATAATTGAAGGCTGCTGCTTCAACCTGTGAAAACAACCTTTAATTCCAATTAAATCCTCTCTAATTAATGTAAGCTTATTTGGTAAAAATAGTGTTGCCACAGGTTGCCCAATTTCATGTCGCGCCAGTGAAGAAAGGAGAAGCAAAATTTCTCCCCCACATAATTGCTATTTACCCTGTTTTTTTTCCACTTTGTACAATTGATGTGTCAAAGGTCTATGAAGCTGTCATCACCGTGCTTCTTGGCAGAGGTGATGTGAAAATTACTGGGTTCTGTTGAAGAGAGGGAGAGAGAGAGAGAAGAGGCATAACGTTTTACCAGTGATAACCAACTTTTACAACATCTGGTTGCAGAACATCCAACGTGCGTGGAAGGATTTCACAATTTTGGCGACAGACGGCAGCAGCCGCACTGCGACACCAAAAACAGGCGGAGGAAGCGGCTGCGTCCACTACTGCCAGTGCTTTGAACCCCGAGGAGATGATTACCCAACGCGTTTTGTCGACCATTTTTAAGCACTCTTGGCCGACCCTACAACAGGTCACCTGCTGGCAGCAATCCTTCCAGAACCTCCTTCAGGATCCACGTAGGTTGACTTCAAGGTTAATCAAATGCGGTAGAGTCCCCCTAGTGCACTTCTCAGCAGCGTGAATACAGAACAATGCTAAAGCATGAAGTAGGAAAGGAACTTACGATTCCAGCATTGATGATATGCTGTGCCGGTAATGATGCCTCCACCAGTCACGTCTACCATGTGAATTACATTCTGCGAATGCACTACCGCCAAAAACATTTTTAATTGGTTGGTTCAATGGCTCTGGAAGCTACTCTCGAGATTTTTTTGACAGAAATTGCCTTATCCTCCTTAGACATTCATAATTTTTGTTGTTTATGCCCTGAATAACCGTTATCCCGAAACTGAGTCTTTGACGATTTAGCTGTCCCCAGAGAATGGCTCCCTTGCGGAACGCTTTAATAAGTTATTTTATTCGCATCAACTTCAAGGTTGCAGTGCTATCAAGGCTGATTGCGGCTGCTAAATCGCTCTTGAAGGCGGTTTGGAAGGAAGTTGCACTATTAACGCACATAAAAGAAGGCGATATCATTTTAGAGCACGCTTCGCCAAAATGTTAGATCGTCTATGGGGACTTGTTTCCAATTGAATGCATGTGCTTTGGAGTTTTCTTGTAAAATTACAAAAAATGCTTAACAAACTTACAAAAGTTTGCTTAGATGATATACTACTTATTAGAGCGTTTTCAGTAGGAAGTTGACATCTCTTACACATATTGGTACAAAGTGAATAAAAACTCCATCAAGACTAAAGCATCATTCTTGCTGTCAAAAGATCGTTGCTTAATCAAACACCTAACTCACCCACCTCTCACTGACAAACCAACACCACCTATTTGTTTTGGCGCCGTCACCAAGGCACTAAGGTAAACAGGCACATGAAAGTGTCATCATAAGCCGGAAATCGCCTGCACTTTAGCAAATACATTTTGCATTTTATAAGGCCTTGTAGAACGTGCACTTTAGCTTCCACCCAACTCTGCCATAAAATCATCACGTCAAGTAATCTCTTCTTCCACCAATTCACATGGTCAAGTCAGTGGCATGGTGCGTCCTGATGCTCCGAAAATGAATCGCTAAGCCTCGGGATAAAGAAGATTAACTTGTCAAGATAGAGTCATGCCTTTGGTGTGGAGAGATGGGAGAAAGCATGGCCAATTTGGCAATGCAACCCATTGAGACTTTCTCAAAGACGACAGAGATCATAACACACGGGCATGACAAGGCATGCACTGTGGACATAAGGGGAGGATTGAGCTACCGACATGACACGGAGACCAAGCCAGCTGCTCCACCACAGCTACAATGGCCATGTCCTTCACTGCTCGCGTAAACGAAGTAAGAGTTGACGAAAGTGGTGTGTAGCTCCTCTCCTCAGTTGAGCGTGGTCCATGGCCCTCCGCATGGTCACCCTCCTACGTCAGTCAGCACAGCATGATCGGTGCTGTGAGAAAAGAAGTCCGTGTGGCTTCTGTGTTCCTCATCAAATTTGCATGCAACCAAGGAGCAGCCTGACAGCAACGTCAGTGATTTCTGTTGGGAAGTGGAGTGGAAGTGAGGTGTCGGGCTGTACTATGGACTCTGAACTCGTGGATGGGGGAAGGGCAAATGTGGTGGTCAACACGTATGTCCATCGCCAGTCGTACGAACACCGTCCCACCGTCGCGAAAGTGGAGATGCATGACAAAGGAGGAGGTCTAGCGTAGTGTCTCATGAGGATGTGGTTTGGCGTTGACTCGACCTGGTCACTGTGTTTGCCGCCAAAGTTAGCAGGGTTGCGTTGTGCTGGTGGAGAGGTGGAGGCGATATCACGCGTTCGCACAACTGGTTGCCTAAGACGGCCCCGTAGCGAACTTTTTTTGACGGCTCATGGCTACTGTCTCTTCATTTGTTAGTAGCGTTCCCAGCAGAACCTAATTTCATCCCTCTGTTCAGTGTCGTCACTGATTCTCCCATCTGCAGCACCTCTTTCATCACACTGTGGAATATCATCCAGCCGTAGAAATCAGGAGGCTTCTCTGAATGGGAGAGAAGGGCGTGGGGCTACTGGCATGACCTTAGGATTAGGTCATCCTGCGGAGGTGCCATAACGGAAGCCCTGAGGGCCACTAGGTTATTAATACCAAGTCAGCTCACCTGATAGAGGTTCTGATTTAGTTTCCGTTTTTCAACTAAATTTTCGCGCTTGGTGGTTGTTTTTTTAAAAGTACGATGGAGGCACCCATAGAAGACCACCGTGGCTGTTAGAATGATTTAAATTGAAACTAATTTTGTGAGTTATTTTCAAGTTGTACAAAATAATTAAGCGCCTACAGAAATGGACTAGGAATAGCTGATTCATCATCATTGCACCAGCAATTTTCCCCAATTTGGTCTTTCAAATGCCTAGAAATGAGGAAAGAGAGGAATAGCATTGACGAAGTGGAGAAGTATATGTTACCAAGGAAGCGCTTTTGCATAGGCAATTTCACTGACTTGAGGAGTGGCCTCCTCTACTGAACTGTTGACCTTGAGGAGGGTCAAAATCACACTCATTTTATAACAGAAACACATAGGTAAGCCTCTTAGAGTCGCGTTGTACGCTCTCTCTCTGGCTCATGTGGGACCGATGCAAGATTTTACCCTCTGCTTTGCACATCCTTTGCCCTCCTAGCTTCTCTAATTTGAAATTTTGCAACATTAGCACCGTTTTGCCGTCTCAAGAAGGACTACCCACGGGACGAAGCGCTTTTGCATAGGCAATTTCACTGACTTGAGGAGTGGCCTCCTCTACTGAACTGTTGACCTTGAGGAGGGTCAAAATCACACTCATTTTATAACAGAAACACATAGGTAAGCCTCTTAGAGTCGCGTTGTACGCTCTCTCTCTGGCTCATGTGGGACCGATGCAAGATTTTACCCTCTGCTTTGCACATCCTTTGCCCTCCTAGCTTCTCTAATTTGAAATTTTGCAACATTAGCACCGTTTTGCCGTCTCAAGAAGGACTACCCACGGGACTGCGCATAATGGCAAATTTTATTCCTACCATTAAAGCCCAGAGGGAAGATAATAGTCTACCGCCATGCTTATACGCAGATGAGAGTGGAAAAAAATACACCGCAGATTCTGTTCAGTTGTGTCAACCCTTTCGGAGAGAGCGAATTAGATTTGCACTGCGGTGTAGCGAAGATATGCATAAATGCAACCGATGCACTGACCTTATTTTTAGGTGTTATCAAGGTCAATTTTTCTGCCCCACAGATGGTCTTCTGGTGTTTCGCGAGTTCCTCCAAGGTGAATTTAGTGATGAAAATTTGGAATTCTGGATCGCCTGTCAGAAGTATAAGGCCCTCACTGACGAGTCGTTGCAGCGATTACGGGCACAGGAAATCTACGATGGCTTCATTGCATTCCAATCCCAAAGAGAGGTCAGTTAAATTGCCTTTTCACTATCACTTAAGTATGCTGCACACACACTACTTTATTTGTAATTAAGTAGACTCTTACCAATAGAATTGATTTTTGCAAATAAAGGAGAAAAGGTGCACTTTCTTTTTGGCTTTAGCTGGAATACAATTATCCTCAGGTATAGGTTGTTACAAAGTAGATCTTCAATGTCCATTGTGACATGTTTGAATGATTTTCGGTGTGAATAGTGTCTCTCCCTAGTAAACAATCATGTTTTCCTTCAGTGAAAAACAAATTGAATTGTCGAAGTAAGTACTTTGTTACTAATGATAGGTTTTGTTTTTTTTTCCTCTTGAGTAATTTTTAATGGTTGGGAATTATAACAGCTGCTTTTCAGCGACAAATACACATTCTTGAAGTGAATTTTGCCATGGCTTAGCAACATATTTGGCGATTGTTGCATCATTTGTAAAAGGGCCTCACTGCTCCGGAAACTGTCTTGTTTAAAATACTTTTTTTTTAAAAAATTCCTATCTTTCACCCCACGGCCCCTAGAAAGGTTGGTGGTCTCGTGCGCCAGCACATGTACAATTCAAGTGGTATTTAGTTTGCTAGTTCACCTCTCCGACATCCCCTTTGATCATTTCTCTATTTTATTTGCTGCACCCGCAGTATTTTGAATGGCAAACTGTTTTGACCTTTAGTTCTACAATGCGTCTCCTTTCAAATTCCATTTGCTTGATTATGTGGGGCAATCCAGGGATCTGTTGGGCAAAGACTATGCTCCTGCATGGTCAAAAGTTGAGAACGTTATTTTTCAGCAACAAAATTGAGTTTCATTAGTTTGCTACACCGTTTGTGGTGAAAGTATCGTTTTTTTAGCGAGGTTTCCCCCTTGTCTCAAATTGGCACATTGTTATCTCAGTAAGTAAACAAATTTGTTGCTGCCAAAACGAAAAAACTGAGCAGTTACTTTTGAATTTAGTGCATTTTTCCCTTACATGAGTCATTTAGACTCCTGATCTTCGTTTTCCTACTTCTTGACCGAATTATCTTTTAAAGGTATCCTTTTTTATGCATGAAATAGGTGCCGCATACTACTCAAAAGGTCAAAGTAGAACTTGGCGAGAACCTGACTAGTAAAATGCAATAATTTCTGCAATGAATTTCTTTTATTCAAGTGTAATTTTGACGGCGGAACTTAAAGCGTATGATAGAATTTAAGGTCAAGATTGCTTGACCGCTATTGACTGATGTGAGATTATTCTGGGATTGGGAGCAATTTTTCCCATTTTTCAGTCACTGGCTTTCGTCAGAGTTGATTTTTAAAATTAATCTAGTACGTTGAATTGCATTACTTTTCTTCAGGTAAATCTTGACTGTGAGACCCGAGTCCAAACAGAGTTGCGGCTATCACAAGCCGAACCGGACTTATTCGACGCAAGTCAAAAACGCATCGAGGCTCTGATGGAAAAGGATCCATATCGGCGCTTCCTACGGTCATCACTCTACCTAAAACTAGTAGGTTTTTGCCAAAAGCAAGAAAAATCAAATCCTTCTCCTACTGACAGCAAGACAGTGGAACCTCGATTAATCCACAGTAAACCATCCAACTCCGCATCTGTTCACTAAACTCCACCACCATGAGATTGATGTGCAACGTCAAAACCCTATCATTCTGTTGACTTTGGCGATTCACAAAATTGGCTCCGTGCAACTGACCAACTCGGAACTGTGAAGATGAAGAGGAAGAATAATGCATACGCGGTCCTCCATCTCAATGTAAATACCTGCATTTATCATTCCTGATTTATATGGAAACAAATTTTACCCATTCTACTCCACGCATGTACATAGGAAGACACTATTTTGTTAAAAAAAGAAAGGTGAAGTGCAGTTAACATTAAGATTTTCTAGACGCACTTTTATTGCAGGGGAGCACAAAGACAAAGTTAGACAGAGCCAGAGCCACCACCATGTAAGCTGAATGGCGGATGGCCAAAAGAGACAAAAGATGCAGCTGATGCAAATAAATCCTCGCCACATTCGGTGTTGCGCATCTCGCCAAATGTTCTCTGTGCTCAGTCTTCTAGTTTGATTACCACAATACCCGACCTATTTGTGCCAATCGCTGATGCGCAATGGTGCGTACATGCCGCAAGTCAATCACTGTTTGAAGGGACAGTCATCTAAAAGTATCATAATCAGTTGGCAGCGTTTTGTAGCGGGATTGTAAGGATAGCTCGACAAACTATTTTTAGCCATATAAGTTTTAACGAGCCACTGCTCGAAGCTCAAAGCATTTTTAACGACTTTGTGCGCCGATAAATGCAAAGAGCTGGTGGAAACTTAGTAAACCGTATGCTATAATCTTCGCCACATTATAGTGTAGTGTACTATCAGAGAAGTAGTTCTGAATGAATTATCATAAAAAAGTACGCCACATCAATTAATTCGTTACACTTACTTTGATGCAGAGTTGGAATTAATCCCATTGTTTTGTGCCTTTGGGAATGATAGGGTTTGTACCATAATAGCTACCAGAGTAATCCAAATTATTAAACTGATAAAACAACCGCTTTTTAAGCTAAAAAGGTTTCCACCTTGCAAAAAGATTAGCAAAGAAAAGAACTAAGTGCACGCAACGCAAACATGGGAAAAAACCCAGCATTAATCAAGCCAATTAAACCAGTGGCAGGCTTTGTGTCTGTATGAATTGAAGGCTGTGGACTATTCAAACAAAGGCTATTTTTGGTCATATGTTTGCCTAATTGGTTTTGGCCATTTTTGTACTTTTTAAAAATTATATGCACATGTACAGTTATGTAGCATAAAGATGCCAAAGGTATTTAACCTAATCGGATGAGGGAGAACTGTAAACGCTCAAAAAGTGATTTTTTGCGGCATTCATTTTCTCGTAGAGCTTGCAGCTAAGTTTACGAGCAGTGTGTAGCGTTCCGAGGCTCCCTTGAAGGCAAAAGAAGGCAGAATGCTAGGGTAGAATACATATATTCAACGGACAGAGGGAAATGGGCTGCTAGCATGGCCCAGAGGCCAGCCTACGCAGCCAGGGCAATGCGGTAGTTTAAACAAACGAAGCACTACACAGTGTGTAGAGGGTTCCTCCTCTCCCTCCTGATTACCCTTGCCAGTAGAAGTCTGAGTGCGTTTAGACATCCTTATTGTATATGGGTAATAAATACAGCTAGGCGACGAATGGGGGTTCAGGCCGAGGGTCCGTCACGCTCCAAGGAGTCTCCACGTTCCTCCGTCACGTGGTTCAAATTGACTTCCCGCCTCTGGCCTACAAAGTGCATTTAAAGAATTAAGTATTACACAGTGACCAACCACTTTATTTTTGTCTTACCAATATTTAATTATCTATCGATTTGCGTTCCTGTCATCTTTTTGAGGCATTGAGTCGAGTAACTTTATGCAAATGTTCCGAAAACTCCTTTAATGGGCGTGTTTGAGAGTCGCACGTTCACTTTTGTTCCAGTCATTACGTACTTGGTTGCGGGACACTAGGTTGGTTTGATCACCAGGAGCGAATGGAATTTTATCCCTCCTTCCCTTTTCAGTCTCCACAGGTTCAATCAGCAGCAAATCGCGTTTTGATCTGCCAACAGTCCGAAGATGCTAAATGACTGCATAATTTGAGCGGAACCAAGCCATAAGGAGACGAAAGAGAAAGAGATAACTAAACGCTCGAAGATTGAAGGCCCTTTGCAAATAAAAACGAAATTTAGGAAAACATCCATATTGTGCGTTACAAAAAAACTTTTAGTACGAATCATCCTAAGTGCCACGAATTTATGATGCGAAGTAGAAGCGGAATGTTAGCTTGGAGAAAAACACAAATCCCTCTAACACTTAAGTTCTTTCGCATGATATGATTACTGGACCCTAATTATGCAAGACCACGTTATCAAATTACGTCCCATAGGATGGAACCATGCTAAAAATATCCTAATTCGTTTGCTAAATGCTCAAGCACTAGTTATTTTTCAAAAAAACCAGGTAAATGTAAAATCTCTAGCTCATAGCTTAGTCTAACCTAAGTTAGTATTCAGAAGGTTAATACAGTATCGCCTTTAATGTGGGTTCGTTGATTCAGTCTATTATAGCAGACACCGAGATTTGAAGCAAAACACTGCGATTTATTGTGCATAAAAACAAATCAAAACAAAACACTGCCTTCTATTGTGCTTATTCGACTAAACTCAGATTGATAATTCCAGCCATTTGAATGTATTTTTAGTAAAATGAGAGGCGCCAGCGTTTTCAAGCACACTCATTTTATTATTTCTTAAATTATTCACATAGCATAATTTCGGCACTCATTTGCTGGTCTTTGTACGACTAATTTACTGTATTTTTGCGCTTCTGTTTTTTGTTTATTAGATAAGTCGGTTATGCGAATACTCAGGGTTGAGGCACCTGAAGACGGATCTGACATGACAAGGATTGAGTGCCACAGTCATAGCGGCTGAAAATTGTTCTTAGGTTTTATGCATAATCAAAGCAGGTGTCATTGCGCGCCACTGTCTCTGTACAGTCAACGTGCAATAGTCTCTACAGTACAGCAGTCTGGTCAATTTGTACCATTTAAGAGATAGAAGTCGATCAAATAATTAAATAATTTTTAAGAGCAGCATGTAGTGTCCCGAGGCTCCCTTTAAGGCAAAAGAAGGCAGAATGCTAGGGTAGAATACATATATATATTCACTGGAAAGAGGGTAAAAGGCTGTTGGCATGGCCCGGAGGCCAGCCCACGCAGCTAGGGCAATACGGCCACCTCTGTGTCCTTGACCGAAACCGGCAGTTCGATCAAACAAAGTACTACATAGCACACAGTAGTTCTGTCCAGTGAAAAATTCGAGCTATACTTAGTTGTCTTATTGGACTTATTCTCAACGTCACACATGTGTAACGGAAAGTGTTTTGGTCAACTTCCTATAACTAGCTACAGCACTCATACAACGAGGAATAAAATGTATAGCTCAGGTGTCTGTGGTGGCCAGTTTTATGGCAACCCTGACAGTGGACACGGTAAGAGTAAGGTTGACCGATATCCTCTTTTGGTAAAAAAGAAGACAATTTATGTAACGCAATTTCCGGGCAGATAATTATCTACTAATGCTTTCATTAGCGCATTGACGTTACTCAAACCGTTGCCTAGGCTTGTACGGACATATTGGTGTGCTTGTATGTTCAACTATAAAGCATCAAATAAAAGCTATTAAACAAATTCCACTTCGCAGTCAATAACCGCTTCTCAAATTCATTCTTATGGATGAATAAAGTTGTCACCAATGGTGCACTAATTCCTCACATACGCAAGGCCTAAATATATCACCGTAATGTTTAAAGTGATATCGGATTACCTTTATTAGTTTACAGTTGTTTTATATCTCGGTCTCCTACAGATGAGCTGCTGCGCTAATGATAGTTTCGTAATCTTTCTTTCCCCACCCAATAACCATTTCTTGTCAAAAAGTTGTAGAGTGACAGCGTCAAGTGCGTATAGGGTGATTTGTTGAAGCGGCTTTTGGATTCGTACCTAACTTTAACGTAGCCATAGACTTCAGCTAAGTTGTATTGTTTTCAAATTGACTGTGAATAATATCCTGCTGTGTATTTTCTATGAAGTCAGCATCCTGGCTTTTCACTACTAGGTGACAGCTTTTGCCAATAGAGGTTAGCATTCCTGAAATGCCCGCTGTAGGACACAGCGCTACTTTTAAGCTATAGTTGTAGTACTTTGTTTGTTGGAACTACCGGTTTCGGTCAAGGTCACAGAGGTGGTCGTACTGCCCTAGCTGCGTGGGCTGGCGTCTGGGTCATGCCAGCAGCCTAATTTCCTCTGTCCGTTAAATATATGCATTCTACCCCAGTACTCTGCCTTCTTTTGCCTTCAAGGGAGCCTCAAGACGCTACACTATTTGTAATACTTTGTTTGTTTAAACAACCGGTTTTGGTCAGGGTCACAGAAGTGGCTATATTGCCCTAGTCGCGAAGGCTGGCCTCCAGGTTATGCCAGTAGCTCATTTCCCGCTGCCTGTTGAAAGTATAAATTTTGCCCTAGTGTTCCTTTCCTTCCACTTCCATTATATTAACCCTGATAGGAGACAGCTAAATTTTCTAATGCATTTTTAGAAAGTACACAGTCAGTGTATGACAGAGAAGCCGCAGTAGTTAAGGAGAGGATTGCTCGACATCTGCAGAGGCACATTTCTAGTCCATGGCAAGATTAAAATTCTTTTCGACTCTCACCTGTAAGGTCATTTTAAAATCATAAAAGTATTACAGTAGAAATAGCTTCTTGTCTTCTCAATGCCTATTCGTCCATTTTTCCCAATTCTGATTACTAGGTTGATTGCGCTTATATCGAAGGCTGGTCGATAGACTAGAGTTAACTAAAGAGCATTTTAACGTCGTCTGTAAAATCAAATTTTTCTAGGTAAATTAAAATAAGGCAATTATTAGGTAAAAAAGAATTATTGCCTAAATTTTGTTTAATGAGGTAAATTTGCATCCGTTGGGTGCAGCCTTCACGAGTGCACCACATTTTCGAATGCATTGAGGTAGAATCGGAGCAAATTTAAATTTTTATAAGCCCTAAAGGTATTTAAAGTAAAAAAGTCCTTGTAATCTGGCGCCAGTTTTTTGAAAAAAAAGTAAACAAAAATTGTCCAAAACTAAACCGACATCTAATTATAGAAATATTTACAATAATAAACTGGTTTAAGTGAATTAAACCCCAAAATTGTTCGCAACAGCAGTTCGGTGTTCACTGTTCATACCAAAATTCAACAAGAGGCCTGAAAAGACTCTGCATTCGCCTACGCTTGGACCTAAGTCCTTACAGATTCTACGGCTGGTGGATGTGCGAGATGGTCTCAGATCTATGTACGAAAGTCTCCTTGCGCTGCTCAGTTCTGGTTGTCAAATCCCAACTTTGTAGATGAAGCAGATATGTTTTTGACGCAGGAGATTCTGGCGACTTCCGCGGGAGGATGAAAAGTAACATCCACCGATGGCAATCGCATCTTTCGTGTGTTCCATGGGTGTGCTATTAAGAACTAAAGCATCACAATTGGTAAACTGTCAAAAGACTTTCGGGTGTGTCATTAGTATTCATGTAAAGATGCTAATCATTTAACATCGGATGTCATCTCCAGCTCACTGTTAGTTGAAAGAAATCAAGAAAAACTTGTATTTAAATGGTACTGAAGTGTAGACAGGATAGTAAGATTAAAGAGACGTAAAGCACCATTCCAAAAAATATGTTTGAATTCATTTTACACTCTGTATCATATGAATGAGTTTATTTTTAGTGTTCTTACCACCAGCAACGGGATAAAATATGACCTAGTTGTAGCGCAACATCGAAACTCAAGTGGTATAAGAACAGCCTAGTCTCACTTATTTTCGTACAATTTTTAAACTAAACAAGATTTCGACTCCTGTGAAACTGTCACGACACATCAGTAAAGTTGGAATTAAATTTTTTCTCAGTCTCAAGAAAGTTCGACGACAGGTCCGATTGGTTCGTTTGTGGTTGCATTTGTAAAAGCATCAAATGCGTTGTGACGGACAACGCGGGAAATTAAACTAGGGTAGCTTTGGTGACATCACTCAAAATAAGGGAGAAGGTATGTAACGGTTTGCTAGTAATTTTACCTCTGTGAACACGTAGATCTCTGAAAACTGTACTTCCGCTCTGTGGCAGAAGTATTATGTCATGCTGGTGTAGCTTTTCAAATCAAAGCTTAATCTAAACAGGCTACTCTGCAAACTTTCAAGCAGAACGAATACACAATTATGGCCTTATTGTGCATGGGAGAATTCAAGTGCAAATACAGTCGCCCCTTTTTAAATAAGCGATTTTTAGTGGTAAATAACACTTGAATAGGCCTTTGATCAAGTATATTAAATGGCGTCTTCTAAGCATTTATTCCTTAATTATTGTTAAACTGCTTGTTTAAACGATTTCAATAATTGGAACCGTTCGCCGCTAAATTTAAGAGGGGGCTAAAATTGCGAGTAAATATTGCAGCATACCAAATAATTAAAACAATAAATTAAAAAAAACAATTTTTTGAAGTAGCTATTCTAAAACATTGGTTGTTTAGTCCCCATTATTAGTGAAGGGGTCACTGAGTTTGCGCTCCGATTGTACCTCCACTGGGTTGTCTTGGGTTTTAGCCAGGTCAGCGGTCTCTAAATCCATCTGTGGGTCAACAATGCGCACTCTGCTCGATCTGTGCCTCTACTCTAGCCGTCAGACAAGTCTTGGGGCGTTGCAATGAGTCCCGACAAAATTAAGCCGACATTCTTCCGAAATAATGACCGAAACTACTAACAGAGTTAATAAAGCGTCCATTTGTTGGAAGGCAAATAAATTTTGAATGCATTTTTGACCTCTTGTTAGGCATTAGTTTTACTGGGGAGCTGAGTTTCTTCCCATCATCTGCGATTTAAAATTCCCATTCCGAAGGGTTTGGTTGAAGAAGGTCATTATTTACCACAGACGAGGAGTTAAAGCTAGCAAAGTATCCAGGTTTAAGGGGATTTGGGTATGGTTGATGGTCGGTGGTGCCCAATCAGTCATGCTCGGCCGATTGTCACCAAAGGGGTACATTTTAACGACCCTGGTGTTACAGTGGTCCTTGCCATCAATAGCGATTGTACATTAAAGGTGCTAGTTTTCAAGTGAAAAATCACTAGTTAAATTTACAATCCATTTGTTGCTCGATGAAGTAGTTAATTTGGTAAAGCGATCACCTAGGTCGTTCTCTGCCTCTGTTCTCCAGTCAGACGGCAGGGCATCCGAGCCTCATTTGTCTCAGTACTTTGACTTCTTTCGACCCAACGAAAGCCGCCCTTGGAAGCTGCATAGAGCATGCTGAAACTCACACTTTGCGTCTAAGGAAAAACAAATAAGGACATCGGAGTGTGAAGCTTAAAGCGACCACGAACCATTCATTCGCTCTCCAGGACTAGTATTTGAGGGAGCATTTGCAATGGGGAATTCTTACTTTATTGAAGCAAGGAAAATCATTATTGTAATAAGTTAGCTGTTTTTAAACCACGGATTCGGTGAAGAGCCAGTCTATCCTGGCCCAATTATCTTGACTGGTTGACTGACCTCTGGACAATGCCAGTAGCCTAAAGTCCTGCTGAATACCTGCTAATATATCCTTTCTACCTGGGTAGTGTGCCTTCGCTCGCCTTAGGGAAAGTGTCAAGGCGCCACATTGGTGGTAGTGGATAGCAAAATCTATCTCAAAGGACGCTTACTCCAAATTTTTAACTGCTGAGGAGGTGCATAGGCTGCGTATGGGAGATCCGTGTCGACTGCATGTAGAAGATCCAAAAGTGACGTCCCTCTTTGACAACCACCTTTGTCGCATGTTTCGTAGGAAAAGCTTCAACATTGGAAGCGACACTGGTAGCGAATCATTTGGAAAAGCTTAATTACGCAGTTGCCTACAGTACCTACACAGCAATATGAATTGTGTAAACTCCTGTTATCTCTTCCACCTCCCCACCCACCAGCTAAGTAGAACTTAGATACAATTAGGTAGCTCCGAAGTGAAAACAAAATGACAAGGAAGAACAGACACCAGACCCTACAATCGCGCAACTGTGTTAAGACCCCGTCTTTTATCCCAGCACAAATCTGCATTTGAGCCAGCCTTCCTGCGTCTACCTATGGGCGCTTCTGATGGCAGCCACTGCAATCCCCCATCCCTGATTGCGGTTGCCATACAGGCAAAAGTGCAGATTTTAGTTGATTTGTCCAAAGAAAATCAGCAAAGTTGCGGTCGTGTATGCCCTCAGTTGTATAGAGATTGATGCCTGGTGCGGTTGGATAATTAGTGCTTGTCTTAGAACACCGAGTTACTTGTGATGGTTGACGCGGCGGGAGGTGTATTATTAAGAGAGACATCGTAGCCGACGCTCAAATGAGGGGAGAGGCTCTATACCACTCTGACTGTTTGTTTACTTCTCAGTTAGGGCAAAGCACCGTCATCCTATGCCTTCACTTTTGCGCCTTCACCGAATAAGCTAATCTCATGGCCTTGTCAGTGACTCCGGTCAATTCTGTAGGCTGACAGTTTGTATTCTATCCGAGTGTTGCATAATCTCTCGCAATCAAGGAGGATTAAGGGGCTACTTTATGCTTGACAACTATTAAATTTTTTATTAACCAGCTAGGCTGCGTGATAGCTTAAATGAATTAAAATGGTTGAAGGAGACCACACGCGGTTTGTCGTTGAATCTAGTTAATCTAAGAAAAGTGAACATTTGAAAACGATTGCTTTATCGGCCCTTAACATATCCATGGTAGACAATCATTCTAACAAAAAATAGTAATTCATTAAATATCCAAAGAATTAAAGTGCTTATTTAATTTTACCGATTTGATGCATTTCTTCTAATGCACATTTTCTTATTTACTTCAGATTTTATGTCACTCAAATTTATTCTTATTGTAAAAGTGAATATCTAATGACGTCATGCGTTGTATGATTTCTCAGCTTAGCGGTAGGACAGTGCCCTAATTCAACACAATTTAATGCACGCTTAACTACGTAGATGCATAGTTTTTCACAGGTCACATTACTTCTTTGGCAATTTGTGTAGCATTGTCCTCGTCCACCTCTTATTCCCTACACCTAAACCTGGCAGGAGCATGCTGACTGGTCTGTAGCATTTATATTTTCGGATTACAAAGAAACAGTACAGCCTCAATGAACACTGCTAGGGAGACTCTTTTTGGTTTTGAGGAAATCAAGACTGTCGCTAAGACCGAGTTTTTGAATATGCTTCCACTTCCCACCGAAAAGGCATATTTAAAGCATTACAATTTAGATTTCCATCCTTCTCGTGATGAGTGCGACAGATTAAAGCTATGTAAAACTCTTGCTGTTGGTGACGAACGACACATTCTCCTAGATTATTAGGTCCCCATTCATCTTCAGAAAAGTCTAATGTTGCTGTAACGATAATAAACAGCCACTCAGCATTAAACAATTGTCGAGGGCTACATGGGTGCTATTGTCACTGCTCAGGCTTTTAACTACCGTTTTAGTCTCCTTCCCCCATACTCTTATAACCAACTTTTATCCAAAGCAATTAATCTTGTAGTAGTTTGCCTAACAATCAGTTGATAACTGAATCTGCGCAATCTCATTAGAAGGTAGTGCAAGGCAGCAACAAAGGCATCCGTTGATTGAGACGACCACTAGACCAGTCATTGTGTTCCATGTCGCAGTATACGTTTGTCGATGGGGAGCAGGAAGGCTACGCGTAGAGACGGATGTCAAGACTAATAAGGCTATGAGAGCCTAAGTATCTAAATGCGCTACCATCGCATGTTGTACCTATCTTCTAAGCATAACCAGTAAAACTCGATGAATTTATTTAATTAACAAATCAAATGAATGTGGAAATCAGGTTATGAAATTGTGTAGAAACATTTAAACGAGCATCTTAACCCCTATGAGCTGCACTTCATCACAATGCCGTAGACTTTGAGTCACGATGTCAGAAGCTCTACGGACATTCCAAAATGGCTTGGAGAGCAGCAGTCGTGGGATCGGCCAAAAGGACAACCGTCTCGTTTTCCACGGCTGAATAACAAACTCCAGCGTTATAGGTGAAGGGCATCTGCCACGGTTGGGTGCAGTTATGGACACCCCTCACAGAAGGGTTTAAAAATAACTCCTCCCTCTGGCAATCGCCCCAATCCCGTGTTCTGCTTGTGGGCTAGTGGCAAATGAAGAGACACAGACTTGAACGGGTTGAGGATGTTTATTGTGGAAATGTCTGTGGCAAGTGCTTGAAGATGCTAATTGTGTGACCAGATGACGCCGTCCACGAGCAGCTGAGAGGAGGCCAGATGGGAGATTGACAAGAAGGTGGATGATGAGTGGGTGGCACTGTCTTTTGTTCAATGTCTCTGCTTTGTGGTCAGCTTCCTCACGGCTGGAGGTTGGCATGTAGAAAGCTATTGATGAAAAGTATGATTTGGTCTAACGTAGTGGGAGGTTAGTGCATTTCCTCCTCCTCCTCCTCCTCCTCCTTCTCATCCTTTCTCCTCATCCTCCACAAAATATTGCAATAGCATGAAGACGCCCTACAGGTGGCAGAGTCCATTTGATGTAGTGGTGGGGATGGAGTGAGAGACCTGTCCACCTGGCAGAAAACTGAATTGTCGACGCTAATGGTTGGGGTGGTGGTGGGGAAAGCCGACAGGGGAGGCTGACCAGGGGAAGAAGCGTGCATAGGACTGAAAAGAGAAGAGGAGGAGCCACGCAGTAATTGGACAGTTTGTTGAACTGTGTGTTGAAATACGCGGACGCTTGAGACTTTGCATGCTGTACTATGGTTGTGGCATTCAGTGAATGAGGAGAGCCTCCTGGCAATATTCTGGAGGACTTAGCCGAATGCCTCGTTCACATTCACATACATCAACTTGAAGTCCGCTCCAAGAGTGTTTTTCTCAAGGCATTAATGTGGTGTTTATTTGAACTGCATGTCTTTTTGGAGGAGTGTTCAATGCATCGCCAGCCATGAAGTGGACGTGAGTAGGCGATACGGTTGCAGTCACCTCACCACCTCAATCCCATTGCAAATCTCTTGCTGCATTCCAAATGCACCCTCTTAATTTAGGGTAAAATTAATTATTCACTCTAAGTAGGGTAAATACAGACCTATTTTTAGATTGTTTTTGACTCTGTAAAACTCTTTTCCCCAAAAAGTAGGCGATGGCGGCTGTGCTGATATCTACGCACCAGATAACGCTTTCGTGGACGAGAGTCGTAGATGAGCACAAACTTGTCGACTTGTATTTCTTGCATGAACGTGAACAGTCAACCCAAGTGAATGATAGTGGGGCTTGATTTCCCCAAAATGTGAAGTTGTGGGGCGGCACGAATGGGATGACTACAAAGTGCGTGCAGTTGGTGACGGAGAGGATGCTCAATCACCGCACTGCAACTGGGAGAGAGTTGGGGAAGGCGCGCCTCAAAGAGCACAGTGATGCATCGGACCATCGGTACGGGACCCACTAGTGTGCAACCGTCAGTTCGTAGTGTCGAGTTGATCTGGAGGATGCGGTTTGGGCTCGTTGTCTGAAGGATTCGAGCTTAAGTCGGTGTCAGGTCTACAGAGACATCTTCTTGTCAAATGTGATGATGGGTTTGTGGAGATTGTATCATAGCGGAAATGATGAGTGGTTTGGAGGTGTATTGGCTCCACAGAGAGACTCTCCAATTTCGATGTTTGCAAAGCACACGCCACCGCCTACGAAAGCATTTAAATAGTTTGGTTGAAGACACTTCAAGAAGAAGACAGCCGATTGGCCAGGCAATACGATCAAGCCCATGTCGATGGGCGAGATGTTGTGGTGGAAGCATAAACGCATAACAATAGGCCTGAAAGACAGTCGGTTTGTCCTTCACTTCCCTCACACCGATGGAAGAAGATTGTTTGCACACTGACCACCAATTGACTGATTGACTGACGACGGATAGTCTGTCTGAGTGCCTGACTAACTGACTTGAGGTGAGAAGTAACCCTTTCATTTGCCTGTTCGGCCAGTCCGAAACGCATCATTGGCCGCACAAGGCGCCTCACTTCGTCTCAGACACGTGTTGCACTATCTGCAGAGGACAGCGCCTCGCCTTGTCTGTCTCTCTTGTCTGCCGTCTGCGTGCGTGTGTGTGTGTGTGGCCGATGTCAGACAGAACTGTCTACTTGCGAAAGGCAAACAATCACGATAATTAATTGCACACACGAAACAATTTGTGCAAACAAAACATTGAGGTTAAATGTGTTGGTGAAGCAAGTGAATCTAATTTTTCTGGCAAACCAACTGGTGGGAGGACCTAATGACCCATTTGAATATGGGAGGTAGGGAGGTAGGGAGGGGACACTGTGGCATCGCACACCCCATCAACGCACCGTCACCTTACCTTGACGTCAGTGCTGGACACAGTGACATGATCGCATGGGAAATGAAGCATTAGGGACAATGAAGTGGGAGAGAAGTGGAGGTGTCTGGCTGGCGCCAGTCTCCTTCTCCTCCTCCTCCTCCTCGTATCATGGAAGTGGATTAGCAGGTGTTTGCGGCAATGGAAAGTCGTTGCCTTTCTTTTGACGATCCTACCAAGGGGCAGGGGCAGGGGAAAGCAACCTCCGACGAGCATTTTAGCTGCTATTTACCACTTGTGTCCCATAAATATTTTGCCATTGTGTTGATGGTTGGTTGGAAATTTTATTGTGCTCTCTCAATTCCACAAAGTCGGTGCTATTTTGGCGCATGTGGTGAGAGATGGGAGAGGAAATAAAATTAGTAGAGAAACACGTCTTTACGACTTGGCTTTGGCATTTCTCCTCTTCCCCGCCTTCGCTTTCCAAATCGGTGCAACTGAGCTTTCATGCTGCTGGATTGGAGACCACTTTGCCTCTGGGAGGATCATAAACTCAAGTAACACTTATCTACCTGCCTGCCTGCCTGCCAAATGTACTGACGTTGTGACTATTTGACGTGTACTTTGGGGGAGCAGATTTCATTACAGAAATGCATTGTGAGAGGCACTAGGCTCTAGCAATTGGAGGTGCTTTTACTCTTCCATTTCATCATCGGCAACATTTCTCCTTCCTCCACGTGTGGAAGAAGAGCTTGAACTTCCCTGAAGACTGTTTTACATCAAGTCCTCAGGTCTGGTTACCACTACTCGGGACAGGAGGTGAGGTGGGCGTAACTCTCGGGGGTGACTAAACGACTGCTGACAGATTTTGACGTGAGAGATGATGTCTGCGACACCAAGATGGAGGAGGGCGAGTGACGTAGTCTTTCCAATGGGTGCCAATTGTCAACTTAGATGAGGGCTACTTTGATGAGTACGTGAGAGGCAAATTATGCTCCACTGCAATGTTTGACGAGGCGAAGTCGACAAACTAAATGTTGTGAGCGTCTATTTGGAGAGAAGATGGTTGGCGTTGGTGGGAAGGCGATGCATCAGGTTGAGTGGTGGAGGAGAGGTGGAAGGCAGTGGAGTGGAGTGGATGGGACTAGTCGCCATGCCGTTGACGAGAAGACGTGGAGACCGGTTAATGCACGTTTATTTATCACCAATTTGAGGCAATGAATGTTAGACAACAGAAAGAGGGCCGAGGGCGGAGAGGGGCAGGGAGATGCGGAAGGATGGTAACCTGGAGACAAGCGACTACAATAGTCGGGATGAGAGTGTCTGTAGTGTCCTCTTCTCAGGCCTTTAATCTTCCCAGACGTGACCTATTGGGAGGGTAAAAACACAAGCAGCAATAATTCCTCTCCGATTACGCCAACAACAAACATTTTTTGCAGTCATGGTCTATTTATGGTAAAAAGAGTGGATTGTGCCCTGAATAGTCATTCTTGTGGGCATCAAAGGGGGCATAATTTTCAGTTCTGAAATAAATTTGCCTCGAAACTTGGCTTTGCATCTTTATTTAGTGCATTTGACAGGCCGCAGGCAGAATACGATCGCGATTACAGTGTGCGATAAGGGCAGCGCTGGACCAGTTGTATGAGATCGTCTTGCCTCAATCCTCATCAAATACGACCAAAGGTTTGTGCGTAGAATTTTTTTATTACTTGTTTATCTATAGTTGTTTGCCAGCACGAAATTGTCCAATTTACTAGCCTAAATATAGTACATTGCGCTGTACTTTTGACTTTTGAATGTGTTACCCGCAAACTCCGGGGCTCCGCCTTGTGCCTCCTTTGGGCTGCCTTGTCTCTAGGCCATGGCAGACATTAACGTTATGTATTCTGTCCTTGTACTTCGTCTCCGCTACATTTGTGGCAGCAGGAAGTGATCTCCATCCTAATTTTTCATTGCTGGATTATAATCCTTTGCAAGGTAATGAATTCGTGTCGACCGTAACTAGGAAGTCTAAATGATGTCTACAAACTAGGGACTTCATTGATCTAGTAAACCATCTAAAGAGTTCGCCACGGAGCCGTCTACGGCAACCAGTTGTGCGAACGCGTGATATCGCCTCCACCTCTCCACCAGCACAACGCAACCCTGCTAACTTTGGCGGCAAACACAGTGACCAGGTCGAGTCAACGCCAAACCACATCCCCATGAGACACCACGCTATACCGCCTCCTTTGTCATGCATCTCCACTTTTGCGACGGTAGGACGGTGTTCGTACGACTGGCGATGGACACACGTGTTGACCACCACATTTGCCCGTCCCCCATCCACGAGTTCCGAGTCCATAGTACAGCCCGACACTTCACTTCCACTCCACTTCCCAACAGAGATCACTGACGTTGCTGCCAGGCTGCTCCTTGGTTGCATGCAAATTTGATGAGGAACACAGAAGCCACAGGGACTTCTTTTCTCACAGCACCGATCATGCTGTGCTGACTGACGTAGGAGGGTGACCATGCGGAGGGCCATGGACCACGCTCAACTGAGGAGAGGAGCTACACACCACTTTCGTCAACTCTTACTTCGTTTACGCGAGCAGTGAAGGACATGGCCATTGTAGCTGTGGTGGGGCAGCTGGCTTGGTCTCCGTGTCATGTCGGTAGCTCAATCCTCCCCTTATGTCCACAGTGCATGCCTTGTCATGCCCGTGTGTTATGATCTCTGTCGTCTTTGAGAAAGTCTCAATGGGTTGCATTGCCAAATTGGCCATGCTTTCTCCCATCTCTCCACACCAAAGGCATGACTCTATCTTGACAAGTTAATCTTCTTTGTCCCAAGGCTTAGCGATTCATTTTCGGAGCATCAAGACGCACCATGCCACTGATTTGACCATGTGAATTGGTGGAAGAAGAGATTACTTGACGTGATGATTTTATGGCAGAGTTGGGTGAAAGCTAAAGTGCACGTTCTACAAGGCCTTATAAAATGCAAAATGTATTTGCTAAAGTGCAGGCGATTTCCGGCTAATGATGACACTTTCATGTGCCTGTTTACCTTAGTGCTTTGGCGACAGCGCCAAAACAAATAGGTGGTGTTGGTTTGTCAGTGAGAGGTGGGTGAGTTAGGTGTTTGATTAAGCAACGATCTTTTGACAGCAAGAATGATGCTTTAGTCTTGATGGAGTTTTTATTCACTTTGTACCAATGTGTGTAAGAGATGTCAACTTCCTACTGAAGCCGTTTAAATAAGTAGTATATGATGCCAATGAACTTTTTATCATCTTATTTCGCTTAGTTTGTTACAAAAGTTTGAAGTGTGTTCTTTTAACTTTATTAAAAAAAAACCCTAAAGAATATGCACTTGGTAGCGTTTGTTCTTTTTGTCTTAACAATGGCATGATGTTCGCCTTCTATCACCACGAGTCCCTCGGAGTCGCTGCCCCGATTCTTCCTCAAAAAACGGAAAAAACATAGAATTCATGTCAAGTATGCACTGTTAACAAATATTTTGGCTTTGTGCTAATGACACGATCTCTAGAATAGGCTACTGCACGCAGGAACAATGGCGGAACCTTTGGTGCCCCTTTACAAAAATCCGATAATAAATCTATCAAGTATTGCAATTAACCTAGCAGTAAACATAAGGCAATATATCATGCTCAATATTTTATGTGCTTTCCGGACAGAATGATGATCCTCTCCTCAGCACACCATCATATTTGTTCCTATTTACCAACAATAGGCCCTAATTTTAACAACAACATAACCAAAGGTAAGTAAGCTCTATTTTGAAGAATTTATTTTACAAAATCAACGTTTCTTAAACGTTGAGTAAGGGGAACCCGTCCATTATGGGAAATATGCTAAACGTTGGTTATAAGGCATGTGCTTTGAAGATGGTAAATCAGCAAACCAGCACTTACATTCCATTCGGCCAAAAAAGAGATTCACACTGATCAGAGTGAGAAGACAACACCCATAAATGACGCCCAGCCAACTTTGTCGACCTCAGCACCGCCATCAACTAGGAGCGAGCAACACTTTGATTGGTGACATCCGAATTTAGAAAAAATAATGTACTAAATAACATCAGTAGCAGCACTGCCTAAAACCCCGTCAGTATTTTAATCTAACTATTTAGCAGTTTTTTTCTTTTCCAAGTCGAATTCTCGAGTGCTTGTGCTAGTTTCGAAATTTGGTCTGATGTGCACTGCCTCCTGATTGGTCAATAGCATGTGCCGCCGCTTTTAAATGCGCCAATCCCAGGGTCATGCGAAGGATTTAAAATAATCGACAGCTCGCAAAGTGAGATTTGAATGCACTAAGGTCAAATCAGTGAGCACAGATTATAACCAGCATCTTCGCCCATTTCCTGTGTGTTGCCACGTAAGTCATGTAGAGTTATGGCAGGACTCGCATGGTGTACCGCTTGAAGTTGGAAAGCAAGCGTAATCTGTTCGCCGCATTAGGCCAATTCAGTGTCGTGTGACTAAGAATCCGTTTCGCAATCGTATAGCCATTTTATTCGCGATTGTGAGCTCTATTTTGCGTCATATAAGATAAACAAAGGCTTCTTCTTCTTGGTAATGTAGAATTGATCACCGTTGGATAATCGAAAATTTGTTACTACTTGTGCAAGTGTTTTGAATGCAAAGAGCGTTGCAGAATGCGTTAAAACATTTGCTACTGTAAAAAGTTGCATAACAAGCTACCAACAGCACAAATTGTTTTGAGTGTGGGATGTGTCAGATTACCTAGACGGAGGACTTCTCATGTATCTAGTCAATCATTGCCCATCGTGGGGCTAAAAAGGAGTCATTATGAAAGTAAAGGAGGCAAGCGATTGAATTGCAAAGCTGTTTTTACTAAGTAAACTACACATCTTCATGGAGTATGCTTTGCTGCCAAAAAAGGGGACCAAAAATGGCAGGCTGCACCCGGACATTTCCTTCTGGTGGTGATACGTTTTACTTTGGAGCATATCTTGATAGGACGCAATCGCAAATCTGAGGGTTTATGAAGAGGCCTTGATTTTAAACTTCTCCTTTGAAAAATCAAGATATCAGCAAGAACCGAGTTATCATTCCGTTCTAACGCGGCAATTAATTTCCCTTTCGACGCGCTGAGCTGCAGGAAGATTTTGAGTCAGCGTTAATGAATTTATTCACCAATCCAGGTGGCAATTAGGAGCTCAACCAAAATCAAAACTATTAACTGTTGCCATTACTACTGTAAACCTTTATTAGGTAGACAGATAGATTAAATTCCTTAGAGACATCTTAACAGAATGTCATCTACTTGCAAAAGGAGACAACGATTTCTGAATCAACAACGAAGTGCACATCCTATCCTTCGGCTAGTAACCTTCCCGAAACAAAAACAACTAATTAAAATCTCTATGGAATCAAAATAAACCACGTAACTTTACAACCTTAAGGATGAAAACGAATACAGGTGAAACAGCTTAAAGATCAAAGGCCTTGCAATAATAACAATGCACAATTCTGTCGGTAGCTTAAAATCATGCAAATTTATTAAGAATGGCTAAAAGTGTAAGTTGTTTCTGTGGAAGAGGATTTTTGTTTTATCAAGAAGCATCGTATCGGTAAGGTTCCATGCAAGACTGAACATTAAGAATGAGAGAAAGGTAGGGCAAGATAAAATCAGTAGGCAAGTTCTTAAGACAAAAGACAGCTCTGTTTAAATATGTCTTTTAGGATTTTACTAAAAAGATGCTATGTTTTATGCTATTAATTTAGCCTTTCCATTTTTATTTCCCGCTTAGCACAAGGCAGCTTAACATATATGAAACAGGTGAAATAATGTTGAAATGTATTAAATTTTGTCATTCTAATTATTGAAGTTAAATGCTTGCCACTAGGTTTACAATCTTTAGTTGACTCAATACATGACTTGTGGACAGGAGTTTTCATAGATTATCTACCTTGGTTTTATGGATTAATGCTAATTCACGGAACAATTTTGAATCGTAAGTGATATTAATTGTAAAAGTCGAAAAGCAAGATGCCATTTTTCTCCAGTTTTACCAATTTTAATTAAAATCCTCCTTGCAGTCAGCAGATGTATTTTTAGAGAAGGCGCAACCGATGTAAAGGTTAATCAACTGACTCCGTCAACTTAGATTGGCTGGTTAAAACAACAAGGCGAAAAGCACAGCAAAAACATTTTTCTTAACTTCACACAAAAATGGGTTTGATTGGCATAGTTTTCAGATTACCGCTCTCTGTTCTGTGTTTTTAAAGAACTCAAAACACAAGTGAAGCAGTCACTATAAAGTGAACCAAGTCCTCCATTGATACCTCACTTGTCGCTTATTTAATCTAATGTCACATCAAGTCTTACAAAGTTATTATGTGATTTTTGAAACAAGATTGAGCAATTTGTTGGGATTTAGCATCCCTGCACAGGTCAATGCAAAGCACAAGTCAACACGTTGGCCAGCGTGCCAAACCTTCCCAATGAGGGGCTATTAGCAAGGACCGGTGGCCATGTCGTCCAGCAGAAGTACAATCGTGGAGCCTTAAGTGCCGGCGCAACCAAATTGCAACGTTCGAATTCTTTAACTGTTGGTCCCAATTGTTGCTCTGCTTATTTATTTTATTTATCTAAATAAAAGAAGACTGGATCAAGTACGGCGCTCTGAATGAGGGAAAGACGGAAAAAGATAACCAGATGTGCGCATTTAAACAGCGGTTTAAGAGGTGTTTAAGTCTCTCGTCTCTATTGCTTTTCTTGTTTGAAAGTATTTAGGTTGCCTTGGCAATTTGTTTAATGGTTTTTTTCGCAACCAGAGTTTTTTAGTCTCCGCTTTGATTACGTCCTACTTTAGTCGTGTTAATTGCTGTCTAACCGTTTCCTAAATCTCCCCCCTATAATGCCATGGCGTATTGCATGTTAAAATAATGCTTGAGCTCCTACAGCATTAGCGGCAGTCTTAAAGGAACTTGTTTCAATCGAGCAACTATCGTGGCTTTCGTGGCTGATTGTCAAGCCTTTTCTTCACAGCTAGGAATGGTTGGAGCGCCATCTGGCCTCCACAATTTCCGTCTTTCGAGTTCTGTGCAATGACAGCTGAAGGCAGGGATTGTGGCCAAAATAAACACCAGAACTCAAGTGCAAGTGGTCGCCGAATAGGATGGAATGACCACGAGAACATTTCTTTAAAGGAAGAGGGCAGAATTCGCGATACAGCTAAACAGTCTTTTTTACTCTCCGCCTAGCAATGTACCTTCAAACGACCTCTTACTGCACCCAAATATACACTTTCATCCCTCCTATCACTTTGCTGTTTGACATTCTCTGACCTGAACCATCCTATTCTTGCAATTTCTTCTTCTGCCCCAAAAAATAATGATATGTGAATAGAGAATGCCATTATTTCTGTCTCACATTTGTACATTGAAGTGTCTATGAGTGGTTCTTCTCAGGACGAAGTATTTCACGACAGACGAAAGGACGCGTAGATTTGTACGAAATTACGTGACTTATTGAAGTGTAAATAATGTATGTACATGGGAGTCGAATGAAGGTGTCAGGATTGTTCAACTTTAAGCCCTGTGACAAGTTGAAGGATTTCGGCGAGGCTTTTGGTGGAGTCACGGACAGCCTTATCACACACATCCACCTCCTCCGCCACCTCCTCTCCATCACAATCCACTTCGCTGCTGCCATTGGAAACAGCTACGGTTGCCATGGCGTCAGTAAGGAGTTGCTCTAGACATCCCAATCGTTGGTTCTCATCCGTTGCACTGCCAGCGGGTAAATGAGCGTCACCGGAGAGCAGACGAGTCTTCACCCTCTCCGTGACCTTAGTCCAATAAGCTTCGCAGGGGTTAAGACGGTCGGTATGCAGAGGTGCCAGTCGCAAGCGTCTCGGCACTGGTGCTACGGTGGAGGCGTTAGTATTTTCGAAGGCGTCGGAAACAAGCACCGCATCTGTCAGTAGCTCAGGTTGCAGATGTTGGTAAATCCAGACCTCCTGGTCGTGTTTGGTGTATGGACCGCGTTTGAAGGAGGCGTGGAGGAGGCCAAGGTTGGATGAAATTGCTGCTAAACTGTGAATGTGCAGTTCTTGCAACCGCGAGACGGATTTGCGTGTGTGGAGGTTGAAAACTGTTCCACCTAGAGGCATTATGAACGCAACCACTTTATAACTTCCACTTAGAGGAACACATTTGATGTCAGGTCCGGCTAATGAGCAAATCAATGCTTTATGCGTTTCTTGTATGCCAAATTAATAAATAATTGATATGTTATACGAAAAGTCCAAGTGGTGTATCTTACGAGAGTTGTTGCACGGATTTTTTTGCAAAAGTCGTCAACTTCCATCTCAATAAGGTGCTCACCGAGCCAAATAATTTCCTTTCCCTGTTGCATATAGTTGGAGATGGCAGAGATGTATTTTCGTGTCTCCTCCTTAGCTTCCATAGAGGTATAGTCGGGTGGAGGAAGTCTGCTGCGTGTGAACACCATGCCCCGAAGGTACTTGTGAGCAGTTGACTGGGCAACTGTCACTGACATCTCGCCTTGCAACCGCAGACATATCTGAGCCAGTGTGATCTTCGGATCCGCCTCATAGAGACTACACACGAACTCCACCACCTTGGAATTCATCTGACCCGGCATGGATCGCTCGCGTGGCTTCTTGGATTTTGGTTTTGCTCTCTGTATTGGCCTTTTGTGAGCAGAGGAAACCCAATAGTAGGCGGATTGGTGTCGAATACCAAGTTCTTTCGCCCTCTGGGACCAATTCTTGCCCTCTCTGGCCCAACTCACAATCTCCTCTCTCACGCACTTGGGGTACCTCCGAGTGGTGGTCATCTGAGGAGGAGGAAGAGGAGGCGGAGGAGGCACAAGTTCCTCTTTCATCCCTTACTTGGGTGAAAATTTTCTCCACATCGCTCTCTCGCTCACCCTCGCCCGCCCGCCCGCTCGCCCGCCTTCCTGCGCCTTTGGAAGGGGCATTGATTTTGCTCGAGCTCCGATTGGTAGCTGATCGCAGGCGCGCAGCTCTCCTCTCATTGGTTGGCACAGGTGTGCGTGCGTACGTGTGTGTGCACGGTCGCGTGAAAATAGCTGGATTCGGGTGTCTCGCAAGAAACGCATTTTGCATGCTGGGTCGAAAAAACGATGAATTTGAAGAATTGTGCATGAAAATTAGCGTCAAGTATCGTTGCAGTGCGTTTGGAGCAAAATTCGTCAAAGTGGTGAGGCAGGGAAACGTTAATTGCATTTGTTTTAAAAATTATGTTATGTACCTGAACGATTATAAAGCAAAGGTTGATCGAGACCCCACTGCAATAAACTTCAGACGGAGAACTAGCAATTTTTTTGGAAGATTAAGAATGATTGCTCGAAATTTCTTTGGAGATAGTCTAACTGTCGATATTGCTAAAGCACGATTCAAAAAAGTTTTTTATGGAATTGTACTGCTCATATGTGAAATCTAGTGTTTATTTAACGTGAGTGAAAAGAAAAGGAGGTGCATTCCCTGGTGAATTCGAAAAATATGAAATATGAAACGTGGAATGGATGCTTAAGGAAATTCCTGCGCTTCTTCTACGTCACCTGGCTACCTAAAATGAGTTCCCACACTTACGTCTTCACACAGTTTACTATCACATATTTAGATAGATTTCATTATTTAAAGCATTGTAGCGTCCCAAGTGCAGTACTTTGTTTGTTTGGACTGCCGGTTTTGGTCAGGGTCAGAGAGGTGGCCATATTGCTCTAGCCGCACGGGCTGGCCTCCGGGCCATACCACCAGCACATTTTCTTCTGTCTGTTGAACATATACATATATCTTGCCTTCTTTTGCCTTCAAGGGAGCTTCGGAACGCTACACCGAGACTTCTCTGTAGACAAAGGAAAACACGGCTTGGGCAGAATATGTCTTGTCGTAGAACAGGAAATACTGAACCTATGCTGGCATGGCCCTGAGTGTAGACGGTTCTTCTCTTTCATCCTTTTCCCTTCTTCCGCCCTTACTATTGGAAGACTGGATACTCCTAGACACCTTTGTTATATGTTGAGGGAAGATATAGAGTAACAACGTTGGAGAGTCCATGTCGAGGATGGGTCGGCTTCCAGGGAGTGCCCGCGCTGTTTCACGACTGCGTTAAAATTGTCCTCCCACCTCTGGCTTACAAAGGCATTCAAAGAACATAAGCATTACACTGAGTTTAGACCGCCTGGCAAAGATACAAAGATACTAATTAAAGGATGCCCCGGTGTGAGGCGGTTCCAGGCCCACCGCATCTATAAGGGAGCAAATATATAAAGTAGATACTTGCACACCAAAAGCTGACCAAGTGACAATGGCAGTAAAGCAAGATTCTTTGCCTGAATCACACAAATAATTCGCCTGTGCGTACGATTTACTTGTGGACTTAAGTATACACGTGAATTAATTTCGAATGCTCTTGTACTGCACGATGTATATGGTCATACTGAAATATTTTGTTATGTCTGTTTATTGAATATACGTATTCTGCTCTGGTGTCATGCCGACTTTTGCCTCCAAGGCAGTCTTGGCACGCTACATATGTGCTCACACAAATTCATTCAAGAAAACATTACAACAATAAAATCAAAATCACTGTTTGTTTAAAGTGAGGAGACAAAGTTACAGAGAATATTGTAATACTTAATTCTTTAAATGTGCTTGGTAGGCCAGAGGCGGGAAGTCAATTTTAAACCACGTGACGGAGGAACGCGGAAACTCCTTGGAACGTGACGGACCCTCGGCCTGAACCTCCATTAGTCGCCTAACTGTATTTATCACCCTTATAACAGTAAAGATGTCCAAACGCACTCAGACTTCTGCTGGCAAGGGTAACCAGGAGGGGGAGGAGGAACCCTCTACACTGGTGGCAGCGTTGGCGGACCTTCCCCATTTCAAGGAAGGGATGAATTTCGGAGATTGGATGAAAACCGTTAGGTTTAGCATCCACTTGTTTCCCCAGCGGCAGAGGATTCCGCTGATCCTACACGCTCTTCCGCGAGAGCTGTTCTCCGCAGCGGTTGATGCCGGGGTCTCACCCGACTCCGATCTAGACGAGTGCTGCGAAATTCTGGCCCAGCTCGTCATCGACCAACGAGAGGAGTCGCTTGCTAGGGAGTTCTTTCTCCGCGAGCAAAAGTCGGGCGAAAGCGACGAGGACTTCGCGGGAGCACTGCAAATCCTCGCTGAACGGGCTTTCAGGGGATGCCCACCTAACAAGGTGAGAAGATGGGTGGCTGTCCAGTTCAAAGCCGGCGTTCGTCCTCCATCTATCGCCGCGAAACTTCAGGCCCTGAAGACCAGCGACCTCAGCCAGCTGGTCGATGCAGCCACGAGGAAACGTCAGGAACTCCCCCTGACTTCGTCGCTCCACACAACCCACCGACGACCAAGTTCCACACGTCCGCGGTGGACCCCTCCGCTCCGTCCCCCAAAGGAAGGTGAACAGCATTATTCCCTATCCTGCTTATCACCCCGTGGTTTCCTTCCCTTTATGCGAGTCTCCGGCAAGCTAGAGGGACGCCCCTGCAGTTTCCTTCTTGACTCAGGCGCAGCTAAGTCATTAGTGAACCCTCAAGCGTTCCCTGATCTCCACAAAAAGTTCCGCACGGGTCCCTCCTTCGCAAAACTTCTCTCAGGAGAGGGGAGAAAGATGAAAGTAAAAGGAGAGACGTCACTAAAAGTCTCATTGGGGACAGAAACGTGGCAAGTCCCATTCATTATGTGCCCCGAGTTAGTTTGGGACGCTATACTCGGTGTGGACTTCCTTCGTAACACCAAGGCGGTCCTGAATTTCGCAGAAGGGACACTAGTGACCCAGCGGCATAAGAAAACTACCCCAGCCAGATCTCCGACCAAAAAGGACGCAGACGCAATCTGTAGCGCCCTCTTCGAAGCTGCAGCCATCCCGATCAACAACTTGGATGAGCTCTGCTCTCAGCTAACGCATATCACCGATGGCGAGAGAAAGGAGCTGCGCTCCTTGCTTAGCAAGTATCCAAGGATGTTCTCATGGCAAGGAACAAAACTCGGGCGAACAAGGATGGTCAAACACACGATCGACACTGGCGAGGCCAGGCCCATTTGGCAACCACCCAGACGTATACCTCCGCCTCTCCAGGACGAGGTGAACCGTCTGGTGGAGGAGATGATCAAGGACGAAGTGATCAAACCTTCCAAGTCACCATGGGCTTCTCCGATCGCACTAGTGAAGAAAAGTGACGGTAGTCTACGGCTGTGCATCGATTACAGGAAGTTAAACGCCGTAACCAAGAAGGACGCCTTTCCCCTACCTCACATCAACGACTCCTTGGACGCTTTGCATGGATCGAAGTGGTTCTCCACCCTAGACTTAAAATCGGGATACTGGCAAGTAGAAGTGGCGGAAAAAGATAGAGAGAAGACGGCTTTCATAGTACCCAACGGACTTTATGAATTCCAGACCATGCCGTTCGGACTCTGCAATGCCGCAGCCACATTCCAGCGCCTGATGCAGATCGCACTGATTGGGCTTTTCCCGAAGCATTGCATAATCTACTTAGATGACGTTCTCGTTTTCGGGGGAGACATTCGCGAGCACAACGCCAACCTTAAACTAGTCCTAGACCGTCTGCAAGAGGCAGGTTTGACCTTGAATCCAAAGAAGTGCCATTTTCTCTGCCGTTCAGTCAACTTTCTGGGGCACACAGTCTCGTCAGACGGGATGGCAGTCACTGAAGATCGCACGAAACAAGTGAGAACCTGGCCAACACCAACTAATCAGACGGAACTTCGCAGTTTCCTCGGTTTGGCAAACTACTATAGGCGCTTCGTGAAAGGTTTTGCAAAGATTGCTAGTCCCCTACATAAGCTAACCGAGAAGGAGGCAAAAAGAAATTTCAAGTGGGAGAATGAACATGATGAAGCCTTTAAAGAACTAAAGCGTATGCTCTGCTCCGCTCCAATTTTGGCTTTACCAAACTTCGAGACCGCCGCACCTCCCTTCGTACTGGACACGGACGCCAGCGACGTGGCCGTGGGCGGTGTACTTTCGCAAAGAGACAAAGAAGGCAGGGGACACGTCATCGCCTACGCTAGTGCCAGATTGAACAAAAAAATGCGACAGAAGAGTGCAACAGAACGTGAACTCTTCGCCATCTATACAATGGTGCGACACTTCAAGCACTACCTGATAGCGAGACAGTTCATAGTGAGAACAGACCATCAGTCGCTGACCTGGTTGAAAACTGTGAAGGAGATCGATCGTTCGGTTGCACGCTGGTACGAGGAACTGCAACAATATGACTTCACTGTGCAGTACAGAAAAGGAAACTCGCATAGCAACGCAGACGCCTTATCCCGCAGACCCCTCTCAGTGGAAAGGCATGGCGGTGTAGTGGGAACCCTATTCTTAAACGAGCCGACTAAACATCATTGGAGTAACACACAGAGTACAGACCCCGACACGTCCTTGGTATACGACAGGTTTCTGGCATCCTCGTCCAAGCCCACTGCGGAAGGGATGAAATCATCCAGCAAGGCAGCCAGGCAGATATGGCAGCATTGGTCCAAACTCTCCCTGGAGGACGAAGTCTTGTGGTACCAAGAAGATGCCACGTCTCCCAAACGCTTGGTTGTTCCGGGCTCCCTGATACAAACAGCCCTCCAAGAGCTGCATGAACAGTTGGGCCACGTCGGTGAGAAAAAGATGGTGGAGGCCTCGGTGAAACGATATTGGTGGCCCTCCCTCTCCCCAGACGTGCACGACTTCTGCCGAACCTGCATTACTTGCAGCAGGTTCAAGAACCCTCATTCCACAGCAGTGGCACCTCTGCAGCCTATGCTTACGGGCTTTCCGGGCGAACGAGTGGGTATCGACATCATGGGGCCCCTTCCCCTTACTAAGAGGGGAAAGCGATCTATCTTAGTTATGGTTGACTACTTCACGAAAGTGGCTGAAGCGGAGCCCATGAAGTCCCAAGACGCCGAGACAGTCGCGTCGACCTTTTTCAATCGTTGGATCTGCCAGCACGGAGTGCCTGAATCAGTCCATAGCGACCAGAGACCTAATTTTGAAAGCCGACTCTTTACCGAACTATGCAAGTCCCTCGGAATCGCAAAGACGCGCACGACACCCGGCCATCCTCAGGGCAATGGACAAGTGGAAAGAACTAACCGAACCTTGATAGGGTTACTGAAGGCTTTCACGAAGGAGGCACGACCGGAAGATTGGGATTTAAACCTTGGACGTGCTCTTCTTGCCTATAGGGCTACAGTCCACACATCTACCGGTGTCTCTCCGTTCAAGATGCTCACCGGCCGCGAAATGAGAGTTCCCTCTGACGTTTTCCTCCCGCGCAAGGAAGTGGCTACCGACAACGCCCCGGAGTACGTACTACGTCTCAAAGAAGGGATACGAAAGACGTTTAATCTCGCCCGCCGACACCTTCAAATGTCTCATACCAGACAAAAGAAATACTACGACAAGCACAGTCGACTCACTGCCTACCACGAAGGAGATCTCGTCCAAATATATCGGCCAATTCCTCCACCTGGGACACATCGCAAATTTTACCACCCTTGGAGTAAAGATCCCTTCCGCGTAGTAAAAGTCCTTTCCCCTACGAACTACCTCGTCCGGAATGCGGAACTCCGTACCCAGCCAATAACCGTCCATCACAATAAGATCCGGCCTTACAGAGGTGCTCCGCCGGTCGGCTACGAGGACGAAGCCTACTTAGTCGTAGAAGAAAGCAAACCACCCGATGGTTTAACCAAAGCGAATCAATAGGGGTGGTGCCGGGGACGGCGCTCAAAAGACGAGGGGGCTATGTAATACTTAATTCTTTAAACGTGCTTGGTAGGCCAGAGGCGGGAAGTCAATTTTAAACCACGTGACGGAGGAACGCGGAGACTCCTTGGAGCGTGACGGACCCTCGGCTTGAACCTCCATCAGTCGCCTAACTGTATTTATCACCCTTATAACAGTAAAGATGTCCAAACGCACTCAGACTTCTACTGGCAAGGGTAACCAGGAGGGGGAGGAGGAACCCTCTACAATATAGTAAATTAATGTCAATTTGGTTAATGTTTTGCACATCCAGTGGTTGTGTTCCAGGAGGTGGACATCATTATTGCATCAATGTTTATACAGGCTACCTGATTTCCATTTTTTCAGATGTTTTTATATGAATCTAGTCATGTGCGGAATTACTTTAAGTTACATGGTTTAATGTTTCAAGTGGTTAATGAGAGTTTGGATGTCCCAGTAGTGGAGCTGACTTTAAAAGTCGGGTGCAGCGATCAGGTCAAGGTCTGCGTGGGAATTTGAAGGTCCTTACCGGGTTCTACATTTGCAGTTGGATATTTTTCGTTGGTTAGTTTGAAAGCACAACCCTATTGCTGCATTTACCTAGTGTTTATGCATACCTTTCGTTTAGTTAACTAGACAACTTTGCAAGTAAATTCAGCATCGCGTTCACCACTTGTCTTTCATATCTTTTTTCCGAGATTTATAGACGTGGCTACTCGGTACACTTTTAGACGATTTTTGACAACCTCGAAAAGGACTAATATGGCAGGAACATCACGTTGTTGTTGGCAATGCCTAGATCCAAAGGATTTCCCTTGCAGAAATGACGCATTGGAAAGCAGTTGCTCCTCTTCCAGATTGTTTATTAAGCCACCAAATATTTTTTGCCGTAATCTTGACAAACAGACAATCGAAAGCTTCAAATTCACTGTGGATCCATCGCTCTATACATTGTATGCTTTATCTGATAATGACTGGAAGTTTAATGTCTGGCAAAATTCGACTAATCTTTTGATTATCTCCGACAACTCCTCTGTTGAAAACCAAAGCGATGAAATTGCAAAGGTAAATGGTATGCTTTCACTACATTTTGCGTTCACTGTTGGGAACTTTGCATATGGTATTATCATGCAGCATGAAGGCTATCCAATCCATTTATTTATTTCCATCTTTCTAACGCTTCTTCTGTGTAGGTTAGTGATTACCTTATAGAACACCGTGGCAAAGTTTTGCTCCTTCTTGGCAATGATTGTGGTCATTCTTCTGGCGCGCACAGTATTTTATCAGCACTGAAAACACCCGATTTTTCGACTCAAGCTAATGGGTGGATATGGAGTGTCGTGGATGGTTCTCTTTGCTTAAGAAATGAACAGAAGGCGCCTGTGATGGCCGTTACTAAGGTTTGGGATTGTATTTTTCTTACTAATCGGAAATGGGGTTTGATAAGTTAGAATTTAACCTCGCTTTAATTGCTAACTTATTTCATAGCTGACTATGGTGAGCCACTTTTCAAGCCTAGGTGGATACGTTGAATAGGTGGTTGTTGGTTTTCGGTTAACCTAGTCAAATTTAAACATTTCTTCATGAATAGTTTGAGATTCGTTCGATCGCTTGTGCTGCAGTCTCCTTAATCTTTGCAGCAGCTATCTGCACCTCTGAGTTTTTTCATGGTTGTCGTTATTGGTTCACGCAAGATCACCCCAATTAATTACAGATTAATATAATACAATCAGAAGACCCGATATGAGTGGCATCGCAAAACAAAACCAGCAGTTTAGAATAGCTACGATGACCTTGAAGATGTAAGATACTAACGGTCACTGAAGCCCGAGCATGACGTACTTAGTGGCGTGATAGTATTGAATTCGTCTTTTGGCTTACATTTGCCTTCATAAGTGTCGTTGATGTTACCAGCACTCGATGACTAATTACTCTCTTTAGAGTGATTGCCACGATGCTACATCTGTTTTGGCCCTTCTCGGGATCTCCTGCGCACAACAGACGGAAGGGAGTAGTTCCGCTTCAGCCACTACCCTCTATACCTGCAAACCACCTGATTCATTGGACTCAGAGGCGGATTTTCACCGAAGCTTTAATGGTTATCTCATTTCCTATCTCTCTACATTGGGTGAATTTACTGGAAAGCCTATTTCATTTCAAATGTACCTCGCTGTAACCTCATTAGTGCTGCGTTGAGTGGATTGGAAAGGAGTCACATCCGCATCTAGTGAAAGGGAGGAGTGACACTTGGATTGTCTTCATGTTGATCTTTTGTGTAGTTGAGAAATGCTTAAAATTCATTTAGTTATTGCTCACCCGTAAGTGCTGCCATAGGTGGTGTTGAGCTCAAGTAAGCTTCAGGTGTTATCTATCGACATCAATTGGAAGGGGAAGTGACGCGGCTTTGTTGCATTGGCAAAACTTAACAGTCAGGATGTTAGAAGGCGTCTGATCAACAGGGATGTGTGTGCAGATGTGGAGAGGCCTAATTTAATTCAACTTCCTGAAGTTTTTCCCTTTTACCTTGATGAGCTTAACAACTCTGCTTGACCTTAACGCAACTGACTTTGGGCAGGCTGGAGTCTTCTTGAATGTACTACCATCATTTAAACGCAGTCATTAAGGATGTTTTCTTGGTGTTCTAGATTCCCAAATGCCTCATTGACCTTCTGGCAGATGCAACAGGTTCAAAAGTGGAGATTGTTTCCGCACATACGAACACAGAGGCCTTTTCATTTGCCGAATACTTTGCCTCTCTCAAGCAAACTTCCCGTTTAGGTCGTCATCCCTTCTGGAGTGAAGAAATGTCCTCAAACTTTTCCGTCTCTCAAAAGTAACTCATTTCTTTACCTCCTAACTAACTAATTTAGAATTCTGCCCAAGCTGCCGAATCATTCGGGTTTGGTGATTGTCTCAGCAGTACAAACGGCAGGTGTTGGTAAGCTCAGACATCTTACTCAAATCAGTACTCTGCTGTTGTTGATAGGTCGAAGGGGTAATCAGTGGTTGTCTCCACGTGGTGCGGCCTTATTCACAGCCCATGTTGACTTACCGTTGTCTAGGGAAAAATCGTCCTGTTATCTACCGCATCTACTTGCGTGGATTCAGCATCTGCCTGCTCTTGCTGTTTTTCTAACTGTGAATGAGCTTCTCGAAGAATGTGGAGTAAGTATGGGGTTGTGGAATCTTTCTTAAGCAGTAGTGATAGTTGAATTGTCATTGTCTGTTGAGCTGTGGAGGTGCTTTGTGCTCAAGGTAAGACGACACTGCATCCATTGTGTGCGTTTTATGTTGCCAATGGCTTATTAGTGGATGGAGGCAATTAATCAAAAGTAGTTTCATTGAATAATGGACATAGAATAGAAGTGACTGCGGTACTGGGTCATTTTCATGAGTCTCTTTTCCTGGCTCCTATCGTCACCTGCGATTGCAGGAAGCGGGTGTGTCTTTGGTAACATCTCTATTGTAAATATTTTTATGTTTGGACGGTCTGTTTGCTGCTTCTTTCATCGGTGTAATGGTGGGGCAGATGATTAGTTAATGGTTTCTAGACGTCCGGAAGCGCTATGGATTTGCGTTGAAAGTCATGCCATCTGAGCGACAATAGTTTATATTCTGTGCTGCTCTGTAATGTCCGTTGTCATTTGCGGTGAGGCGCATTTGTGCAGTTTATTTTTGATAAATTTGTTGATATGTAGCTACTGTTTTAGGCTAATGAATCGCCTAATATGGAAGTACGAGTGAAATGGCCAAATGACGTCTACGCTGTGGATAGGGCGGCAAACACGTGTACGAAGATTTCAGGTGTTCTTGCTAGCGCCACTTGCACTGACCCAGGCGAGGTGAGATGCTTAGTAGGTAAGGCTGGGCGTTTGTTGCAGTGCTTTGAACCTAGGCATCGGTGTGAATGTGGCCAACTCCAAGCCGACCACGTGCTTGCATGACTTAATCAGAGCCGGCGCCAAGCATTCGAATGCAGTGCTACCGTCAGTGGCTACGGTGGTTGGTCGGACGTTATACCACCTTGAGATTCTCATTAATCGGTTTGAATCTGGTGGTTCAAAGGAGATAGAACAAATGTACACATCGGCTTGGATGCATAAGTGAGCATTTGGAGTTGTAAACCAACGGGTCGATTGTGCTGCAAGCTAATGCGTTTTATTACTATTTTGTGTAAATCTAGGGATCAGCAACTCAAAGTGCCTGAAGGCGATCGCGAAATCAAGTGTACTGTGGTCGGAGTTGATAAGTTTGGATATCTGCGAGTTGTGAGTGAAGAAGGTGAGGAAATCGTTCTTCATCCAAACGGGAACTCGGTCGACATGATGGCGGGGAGTGTGATTCGGCGCAGCACTCGTTAGGAATGATCTACATATGCAGCTTCGTGCGGCGTACTTGGTTGACTTAGTATCAATGGTTTCATTCCTAGTAAACTGGGCTCTAGTATCGTGCGTTATTCTGCGCCTTCACCCTGGGGGCTGGGGTTCAATACTCATCTCCTGTGTATGCCGGTTTGGGGGAGGGTCTTGTGTTGGGAGCTCTAGCTTCTGAAGCAGGGGAACTTGGGCGGCATATCTCCGTACTTTGGCAATGCACCTGGTCCGAATGGCAGTATAGTGTTTACATTCCTAGGCTAGTGCTTGATATGCCATAAATGAGTAGCATTTTAGAGCTCGATAGCCGTTTTCATACAAATAAAGGTAAAAACAAAGCGTACTTTATGATGGATACCTGTTTTAGCAATCCAAACAATTTGTTTTACTGTATTTCTTTAGAGCAGACATCTCAAAATTTATCGTTGAACGGGTTTTGGTGGGTGGGTTTGCTGTGTTCCACACGTAATTTCTTTATGTGTTTTTTGGTCATAGTGGTAGGTAGGATTTTGGTCTTCTTCTTTTTATTTCCTTCTTCTGCAATTATTTTTCGACCTGCTGTGTTTTCTTCTGGTTGTGCACAATTATTCGTTGCCAAGGTCCGGGGGTAGGTATTGGGTCCTGCCCTATCCGATCATTGAAAAAGGCTTTTCATGGTGAACGGACATCTAATTTCCAATAGTGAGTGGGTCACGCTTACTGCTGGCCTTTTTTGCTCGGGTGTCAATTATCCGTTTAATTTCATTGTGAACTCATCCCAGCTTTTTTTGATTTGATGCGAAGTTAATTTTTTTGTAGGCAATGTATCAAGCTTCAGATTACGTACCACCAACTTTTGAATACGTGGATCCGTCTTCCTCTTCTCTCGAAGTGACTCAGCAGCAGCCACAGCAGCAGATATTGTTACTTGAAACCACTGATTTGGAGGCTGTTGACTTGGATGCTGTTCAAAAGATCAATGATAGGATGGTTCCTTCAAATCCAAAGGCGCCTGTTTGTTCAAACAAAAATCCTCTCCGGCTCATTCAGCAGGGAGATCGGTTCATCACTACCCAAAAGATAAAGGACTCTAGTCTTAAACAAATCATTGAGATTTTGGCCAATGATGCTTTGGTAGAACAGAGCAAGGACGGCCCTAGTGTGTTTTGCTTCCATAATCGGAATGCCAATAGACGAATTCTTCTTCGACTTGAACATGCTCATACGAAGCCTCAGCAAAATCGACATCGAGATCAGTCTGAAAAAGCTTACAGTGAGGCTGGTAGCCATTCTAGTTTGGCTGCTTCACAAGATGGGACTCCAAAGCGTCGGCGTGGACGTCGTCCGGGTAGGAAGAACAAGACGGCAGAGGAGGAAGATCCCGATTTTGAACCCGATCTACCCATAGAAGAGGTTCTGCCTTTTCCCATTATCCGAAAAAAGGCTTCCGTTGTTGCCTCAAACAATGAAAAACTTGCCGCTGGGAGAGTCTCCAAACCACCCAAGTATCTGGTAATGACCTTGTTTTCACCACTTTCACTTTTCATTTTATCCTTAAATGGTTATGATGAACAGCTTTAGACCAATAAGTACCACTTCTTTTAAACAATTTCAAGTTTTATTTGGCATTACTTTGGCACTGCACCGAATTATAGCAACAGTGGCCCGTTGTAGATATCATTAATTTTTGACATTCGATTTATTACAACGTTAAGCCCAACTGAGTCATACATTGTCTGGGATGAATTTATCGGCTGCCATGACAACTGCTGCCATTTTCAGACATCCTTTGCGCCTTAATCCACAATTGCATTGTTTGTTTAAGGCATTAAGTTCCTTAATCCCACGCGGTTTTAAGCTTGAAAGCAATACGACTGACTGGTCACTTTGCATTTGTGAGGCTTGGAAGTTATTTTGCCTTTTCATTTTCAACTTTTAAGGTCTTTCTGGTAATATTTCCTGAAACTACCAATTTTTTTCACAATGAGAAAGTTATTCACTTTATTTGGTTGGGATTCATTGACTGCAACCCACCGTTGCCGATCGTGGTTGTAAATTGGGATCATTGGTTGTCTGAACCGGAATTATTTGCTGCCTTAATACCTGCTGCGATTTTTAGCTAAGAGATCAGAGACTGCACTCATTTTTCGTACTAAGGGCACCCACCAAAAGGGAATTTCTCTCTCCTTCACATATGCTGAAAACACGTTCGTAGGTAATTATTCACAACTTTGTAGGCTTGAGTTTCTCTTAGGTATAGGTGTTCTAAATTCAGCTTCTGAACTTACAAAAAGATTCTTATTTAACCTGTAACTTTAATTTAAATGGAATTGATTTGGATTACTTGACTCACAGAAAAAGTTTTAAAACAATCGCCATGCAATAGCAACACATACTGCTTAAGTTTTGAGGCATGGCATTGAATTTTCCATCGCTTTCAGGCCCGTAACCGACCGCATTAACAGCAGCTTTTCTTGCTTCTGCCAGCGTATACTTGTGAGAGATTCTGGTGTCTAAAATTCATATTCTCTTGCGTTGTATCGGGCTTCAAATAGATTAAAGATTACAAGCATCTGCGGTTAGAAGATTTGAAGGACAACGATGAGGAAATGGGGGATGGTGGAAATGGAATGAGTGTGCTCTCGGACGACGACTCCAACGTTGGTTACTCCGACTATGACGGTGGGATTGATTCGAACTCGGACAGAGAAAGTGGTGACAATAGAAAAATTAGTAAGTCCCATCTGCATAGAACACCGTTACTTGATTGGTTGGTGCAACATCATTATTACTCCTTTTCGTTCCCATTCCAGCGTCATTAGGATTTGACTGTGATAAATGTGAAAAGTCGTTCTCTACGCGGGCTGGTCTCTCTCGACATAAAATGCTTAAGCACAATCCAAACGGTGACGTAAAACGCGTCGGTCCCTGGTCTGATCCTGCTCTCTCCGCCCTTCGTCGGCGTAACCGTCTTAAAGAGGTTTAGTTTCCTTCACTAGCATTTTCGCGTTACAAATCTGTAATGCCGACCTACGCGGCCATTTCCTTTTTGTTCCTGCTAAAGGCGTTGGAGAAAGCTACTCCTGACGATATCGCTGATATCGCAGCTCCAATGGTGGCAAAAGTGGTATCCATGTGGAACTACCTACTCCTCCGAACTGAAGCCACAACCTCGTCTCCTTCCGAGGGTCCCTCCAGAACACCTCCTTCACCTCCAGAAATACCTTCAATCCTTAAGGAATACCTCGGATTGATTGACCGATTCCGGGAGTTTTTCAACAAGCATGTCGAGGTGGCGGGTGCTACTTGCGTTGACTTAAAAACCACCCCTGAAGAAACGGAAATAGACGAGGAAGAGGCTGCGATTATGTGTGGCGGGCCTGCGCCGGCCTCCGTAAAGCGCCGACGATATCTCCGAATGAAAAAACGGAGGTTGGAGGGTATGCCATAAGTCGAGATGCTATGTGGCCTGACTCCAAAGAGCTCAGGGAATGACGTCCTGTTCCTTTTTTCCTCAGAAGCAGCGAGCGGTGGCTCCGCCAATCAGGAACCAGAGTCTGTGACTAGCTCAAACACGTCCCCAGTTAAATCCATTGCGGCTGAAAATCCCCCCAAATTCGATGTAACGAAATTGGTTGAGGAGGACGGCTCTATTAGGGTGAGTCGCCTACTCCAAACATTGCTGCCATTAATCCATCAAAATGAATATAGCGCATTTTTTTCAGGTGAGAGATCAGTCAGAAGCATCTGTACTGGGTGTAGAGATTGGTCGATACAAACCAGTCTTTCCTCTCTCAAAAGACTACCTTCCACGCCGATATGGCTCAGTTCAGCGGGAAAAGTCGCCATCAGCGCCTTCTACTCCAAAAAAGCCGTTACGGCGGTCTGATCCTCTCCCAAAACGAGCGTTAATCACCACTGGCGAACAGATTCAGCCAGCCCAGACTATTTTTGAGAACACTCGACGTAATGAAGAGGAGGAAGAGGATTCGGAGCCTATCCTAGCTCCCGATACTACAGAGGAGGGAAAGCCCGATTCGGAAGCGAATGTCCCTGCAGAACAGAATGTGAGTTTAGCTTTGCATTGATCCTAGATTCTGCACGATTAAATATCATCTGCCGCCTTTTGTCCTCTTGTCCCAGTTCTACCTTCAAGCTGAGGGAGTGGGACACTCCATACCCGATGACTGGGTCACTAGCGGTGCGTTCATCCCTGTTGCTTTTGAGTCAGGAGCGTTGAGTGATTTGGTGGTCGAGGCGGGCACGGGAAGGATTTTTCACCGCCCAACGGGTCAACTGGTTTCTGTGTCAACGGGATCGGACGTGGGGTGTGGCGAGGCCACTAGTAATTTGCCTGACACCAACGCCGTTGCCTCTGTCCCTGATACTGAATCAGCTCCACAAGAGGTATACGTCTCGAATATTTCGCCGACTGTATGTCTCATCACAACCCCCAGCGGTGCTCGATATCAAGTAAGGCACAGTTATTTCATCTGGTATTTATTAAAAATTACTTTGTAAACCAATTTTTGCTGCCATTTGAAGGTGGAGCACGGTGGAGAAGGAGTAACTCCCGAGACGATACAGGCAATTCTTCGGATGAACGGTAGTTAGACGATCGGCCATAATCAACGCCCTATCCCCTTGTAAATACCGTCCACGTATTTTATATTTTTGTACAACCACTTATCATTTCTAGTGGAGCTTTATACACCCCTGGAAAGTAAATCGTCTCGCAAAATCAACCGACTCTTCCTTTAAAATAAGCCAAAGCTGCCCACTTCTCTAAACGTAGTGTGAGCAGCTTTGCGAGGATTAAGCGGTAGGCGTCGTGACAGTCACGCAAATTAGCCTTATTCGGGAGGGGGAATGGGAGCTAGCTCTCCCAAATGAAAAGGATCAGTCAGAAACTAATTTAAACTCACATTAAAAAGCAACGGTCGGGAAGCAATGGTCCAATGCCACATTCCAACCAATGAGTTTGACAAAACAAATAAACTGTCCGTGGATGTAGTCGTTTGCATGGAAGGGGTGGGGTCCGCGATTCGTCGCGTTATGGATTTGATGGAAGTGGTGGAATGTTCTGCTGCTCCTGTTTCTCTTCACCTCGAGAAGGGTTTACTTGTGTTTCGCTCTGTTTAGAGTTGGCTTTTTTTGTGAAACAATGTTTTGTGTGACCACGGCAGTGTTCCGTGCATTTCCTCGGATTGGGAGAATCATCATCGTCTGAGTCGGAGGAAGAACTGGAGGAAGGATCATCCCAATTGCGCGGCTTTTCATAAATACAACAACACTTTGATTTCTTTTTTCCCATGTATTCGTTGTCAATGGTGCCTGGAGCCCAGTGGATTACAGCATGACGATCCTCACTTGCAGTTCCGGATTGGGGTTGGCCGTCCATCAAGTCGCCTGTGCGGCCTCGTAAGACAAGCGCCTAAACACATTAAGTGACTTAATATTATAATAGCGCTAAAAGTAGAGCCGAGCAAAATAACGAATAACTAGCCATACGAAGAAAAAGACTCATATATTACAAAAAACACACAGGACTTGTTTCCATGTCTGCTGTAATAGTTGCCGGAGCCTCAGTAGTGACGATATGACTAGACATCATTACGCCGGAGTTGTTCCCCAAATAGCAGGCAAATGCACACTACTCCAAAACGGCGCCTTTGAGTTTAGCATGCATAAAGAATGTGCAAAAGCAACTAACTCTGATAAAAATTTGTCGCTTTCGCCAATATAATTTAGAAGTGAATTTTTAGCAAGCTCATTATTGTGATGAAAACTATGCTATAATGCTTGCGCAAACCCCCTAATTATGACACAATACTTGCTAAAGCCCCGCCATCGTTCAACAGACCCGCCCCTCCGGAGCCCTGAACCAAGCCCACCAACTAAGACGCCCCCCACAAATGAGCTAGACTCCGATACCCCACCACCGCATCGGCGCCACCCCCGGAGGAAGCCCCACACGCAAGAGGAACACAGACACATGCATGACAACTCTTAGGCAAAAGATGGTAATAAGGTATTTGAAGACGCCCGATCACTGGTCTGTTTCCATCAGCGCGTCCATAACCACCTCTAAAATTGGCAAACAAAACTATTATTCAAAATTAATAAAGTTGTTTCTTGTGGAGACGGGTTATATCTAGCTACAAAACAGCGCCAATCGCATTACTCATAAATGACCCAAATCTCACTACGCAACCAGATTACCTTCTTCGGCATCCATGTACTCATCGTCTGAATACTCTGAAGTTGCATCATCATCATCATCTTCATCACACATCTCCGTTTCCAAAATGTCGGCAGCCTCAGTGGTGGCAGTATTAACCGTTTCAACAACGCTCTCTCCGTTCGAGAGTATGCGTTTCCGGTGCCGTCGACGGTGTTGCCCGTTGGAAGAGGAGCAGAGACGCCGAATCAGGACCACCTGTGGTCGTTTCTCCTCTGGAATTTTCTCAAATTCCACATGATTTATATTTGCGTTCCTCAGATCCAATCTGAAAAGGGGAGAATTACTCGTAAATAACAACGAATAAAAAGCCTTATGAAGCCTCAAAGATTGTTTCAATTTGGCTGAAGAAGAGATGTGGGGTTTGCTCGATTATGTCATGGTTTCCACAGGTTCTTCATCAACTTGTGATACAGCCCGCACAAGCCAGGAGCGTATGATCAGCGATTTTCACCATTATGCAGCACATCTTTAGCCGCCTCATTCAAAACTTCATGAAAAGCTATGTTGAAAGAACTTACCCAATAACCGAGTCTCCAATTTTGACTACATGGCCAAGGTGGGTACGAACATAGACCTGGTCACCATCCTCTCCCTCCACTCCCAAGTATGCCGAGGGGACTACCCAAACGCCTGCAGGTTTCAAACTGATCTGTTCTACGCCAGCTCCTGCCGTCGACGACTGGACCTTACCTTGGACATCACCCTCTACATCCATGACAAAGAACTCTGTCACGTTACGGGGATTCGATATCGCCGTGAAGGGGTTAGCATAGTAGGTCTGGGCATCCACATCCTTGGTGACGCAGGAGATGGGATCCAACAGTCGAATCTTGTCAGTGATTCTATTCACTAAGAGGATTTGATTAGCTAGACCCAGACGGCTGGAGAACTGTTTGGGAAGGCAGACCACATCATTCTTGCAGACGGGCACGACATCAAGGCAGAAGGTAAATTTGTAGTTATAGGTGTTGCTGTGTGCATCATGGGACTTTAGTTGTTGAGAGGTCTGCACCCGACAGGGGACGAGCTTACTGACATAGTCCACGAAAGCGACGGCGTCAGAACGCAAGGAAAAGAAAAAGTCCAAGCCACCTAAAAGGCATATTAGCCGTCCGATCAGTTTGATCAACTTGTGCTATTTCAGTCAATCAGTGCATAGATGTGCAAAAACCATGGCAAAAAGTTGATACAGTGACCATTGCTTTGATTAAAAGCATTGCTAGGCAGGTCTCCCCTGTCTACTTCGAGTAAGACCTCATGCCCAACTAGTGTTAATTGTACAATTAGTATCCTGACCCCTGTGAAGGCAAAAAATAAGCCTTCGTCTCAGAACCCCACATCACAGCTATTTCAGCGCCACCTCGAGGATTGAATTAGTGGTTGTGGCGCTGAACGATAACTGCCTCAAAAATTTATAGCGCATAAAGGAAATTGCAGAATGTTGTGGCGGAGAGCCCATTGGAATTGGGTCAAACTTTGGCAGAAGATTCATCTCAACTTCTGTGTCAAGTGTGACACCCACTTGAGATTGATGTGCCAAGAGCCTCCAGCAATGCCTAATGGGGTTGATAAAGAGTCTTCGTGAAAGCAACTCAGTACGTTCCGCCTTCATTCCTCTTCCAAGAGCTAGAAAGAAGACTTTTGCAGCTTTGGAGTTTAACTACACTCCCTTCTCAAAACAATGAAAATTCGAATCGCATTCGGTTTAAACCGTATTCTATAAGGTTAGGATCCCAAATAAGATAATAGAAGACACAAGAAAGAGCACCACATCGGTAGAATAAGTCACACCTACGCCTTACAGTGTATACACTTGACACATCTCAATGAGTTACATCAGGTAGCCTAATACCAATGAGCAAACTAACTATAAGTGCTTAGAGATTCAAAACGTCACAGAGTGACTGGCCGATAACACAAGAAGACTTTGACCAAAGAACCCCTACCTTGGACTCATATTAAGCTGTTTTCTTTCAATAACTGATCAATAAGGAACAGGAGGAACAATCTCTTCACCGTAGCTAATCGCTCAGAAGCTAATGAGGAAAAAACCCCA